>JBBPMD010000048.1:0-69535 GCA_038090095.1 Zangia roseola
CACTACGTGGGAAAGTGGCAACTCGTATGACGCCACATAGATGTGTCAGCCCGTCGGCTATGGTCCTAGTAGTGAACAGCATCCAACATCCAAACTGTGGTCTTCCACAGTGTTTGTAACAAGGATATTACACCACTCCTGGCCCCGTCTGCTGAAAAACAATTTTTTTTTCTGTCACCATTCACCGCTATGCCCGAGGAAGGCCCGAGGAGTGTTTCTGCTGAACCTGACCTGGTATGTGATGACCTATTTCGAATGTGAAACGTCTCTGATCTTGTCAAATCGCCCACGTAGGACTCGGAAATTGATGCCCAGTCTCACGCCGAACAAGACACCCGGGACTCGGGTCCAAGCAGGCCAGGTCGAAAGAAAAATCCAAAGTGGGTCTCTTCCGTCCGCATAGCGCTCGTATTCATCTTTTCAAGTTCTCAAGCTGCGCGGAGAGACCAAAACCGTATAGCCCAGCGGGAGTTTCGTCTGAGAAAACAACAGAAGGTGCATTGTCCGGCATCCTCGTAACATTCCCCCCCCCTCACTCCATGTAGATACGTGACCTGGAGGCTCGCGTAGAGCTTCTTTCAGGCTCTCAGGATGAAGCGTTCACCGATATGCGAGCCATTCTTAAAGGTTTGTCTTCATTTCGTTTGGCGTTTGTGCTCTTCATCTCCGATGACAGACCTCATGGCTGAAAACTTGGCTCTACGTAATTTACTCAAGAATGTCACTGGATTCATCGCCGAAGGAACTGGTGGTATGATACAGAAACTCGGGTTTGAATTGCACGAGTGGAATCTGTTCCTTGACAAAGCGGAGACAGACACTGCTTGGGAAAGCTTTCAATCGCGCCGACGCTCTCAAAAGACATCCCAGTCGTCAAACGCGATGTCATCAATGCTGGGACCACAATCCACCACCTCGAAGCGCCCCCTGGAAGATGATGCTCCCACCACTGATCGTTTGAAAAAATCTAGAACCTTGAGTGGTGACACCTCTGCGGACCGCCCTGAAAGCTATCACCTCCTTATGCCAATGAATTCTAGCGTGCCTCCCCCAGCACCTTCGATATATCCTTCGGCCGCACGATCCCCACAGGAAAATATGTTCTCAGATGTACTCCGTAATGGTCACGCAAATTCGCCTGTCTTCATGCCACCCAATTCCTCCGGTACCCCTGCGCATTATCCCACACCTTCGGCATCTAGTACATATTCGTCGTACATGACGCCAATGGGTATTGGTGTTGACCAGGGAATGAGTTCTTTATCTTATCCGCCCAATAAGAACGGGACTGTAACCTCACAGCAGCGTATCCTTCCTGCTTCACAGAATGACGAGCCAGACGACGACGAAGCATCAATCCTGGAACTGCGAGATCCTAAAAAGCTTGAAGCATTTAAGCTTATCAAGTATGCCACCCCTCAGGGACATACCAGCTTGCGACTTAACGTCACTTCTTAGATACCATCTCGACAACTATACGAGAAACGGTGCTTATTGCTTACCGTCCTCCTTGCGCCCGACGCTAGTCCAAAGGTAGTATTTGTGACCTTCTTTGTGTTTCGTGCTTTGCTTATCGGTTAATATTCAGGTCGGTCAACCATGGTGCGTTTCGATGTCTCTGTCTAGTGACAGACGGCCTCTGACACAAAGCAGAGAGTGTCATTGATCGCATTATTTATCCCGGACTACGGGATCGTGTTATCCTCCTAAGGGGTCAGACATAGTCTCTGCTGCGGATTGATGGACTAATTTCATCGTAGGACAATTCTCTTTGGCGGATTGCCTTTTTGACTACAAGAAAGGGATAAAATTACACGGAGACGATGTTCTTGCCCACAGTAATTGGGAATTACCGGAATGGTGGCTACGAAAATACTCGTTAGAACCATTATCTGCACTTGTCACTATTGCTAATTCGGACCACAGGTACTTAATTGAGGGTGCCACGCTAACAATATGCAACCGCTGGAGGCGAGAAAGAGGTGAAAGTGAGCTTACATTGTCCGAGATCGGCGCCCAGGGCGACTCGCCCGCCTCTTAAATTAACGTTTCTGTCTTTGTATTCTAAATCCATTCAGAGTCCAGCGCTTGTGCTATTGATCACTGAGTACCGAACAATGTGTAAATACTACTAGTGTGTTGTAATGACCATCGAAACCCTTCGAATTGCATGCTGACGAGTCAACCAGAGGAACAAGGGCGAACCATCAACGATCACCAGGAAGCTTTCTTGACCCCAGGAATCTCATTGTTCAGCGCCTTTTGCCGGAATTGAAACTAGGCCGTCAATCGTTAGCAAGACGGCACACGGCACAAAACCAAACGCTGACCCTGCAAAGCCCAAACTCGCTCATCACACCCCGACCCCGTCCAGACTCTGTGCACCGATTAACGACGGACGTCGGGCGGGTATACCGCCCAAACGCGTTCAGCTGCAGCTGGGCTTGGTGGCGGACGTGCGAGGGGAGCGTCTCGTTGCGGGCGACGTAGAGATAGGCGCGACGCATCACTTCGTTCTCCATGACCCCGCTGCGGGCCTTCATGTCCCGAAGGACGCGAATGTTGGGTCGAAAATTGGGCATGTCGGGGAACGCGCCAAAGGTGATTGGGACAGAGACGTGTTGAGCCAAACAACCAACCACAACGTGCGTCTCCGACAACATCCGTCCCGCGACACGGTCGCGACGCTTTCAAACAACGTCTATATCGTGAAGCGAGACCCATAGATGGCGGTAGGTCCAGCCAACTTGGTCTCATGGGCATTGTTACTGAACGCTGTTGCACGTAGCCCTAGAATGCCCGGTATTCTCCGCATAACACATCGACAACGTCGCACATTCGTCTCGACCCTCTTTGCGGTCACTTTTTTCGCTTCTGTTCTGACAGTGTCCGTGTCCAACGTTTTACCATGCCCTGTGCGGCCCGACCGAAACTACCACGCGGATAGTGAACGGAAGGCACGAGGGGGCGGATCACTGGCGGTTGTAGAGAAGAGGCCCAGACGCTGGATACAAGAGAGGGCTGTTACCGAACATTGAAATATTGATTGTGTCTATGCCAAATATTCATTAATGTACAGGTCAACCACCCCATGTCAGTCTCGAACGCTACGGCGTCGGTTGGTCCTACACATGCATCGGATTCTTGTGTGATCGGATAATAAAATACACGCTCGTACAGTTCCGTGCTGCTCCGGGGGTATGTACTCGTTACAGTGCAATTTCCGTGTTCAGTGGTATCGCGGATGAAGTAGGAATAAACGTGGTCATTCTGTTGCTTCTGATCTGTCGTTTTCACTTTGCTGTTGACGGTAATATTCTTCCTGTTCTTGGGGTGTTCCTCTGGAAAAACAGTGCATCACTTCAATAGCTGTGCACGAATTATGGTGGAAGGAAGACGCACGGAAGAGGCCGTTCCTCGATAGGCATGCAAGCTATGAATACGAGAACGTTGATCGCTACCTGAGAAATGAAAACCACACGCAATGCAGCTGCATACGACTCGATGACAATCTTCTGAAGAGAAGGGTTGAGGTCCGGGATCGAGCTGATCGAATGCCTGTGTACGCAATCCCGTCAGTCTAGAAAACACGGGTGGTGTTCCAAGAGCTTTCTTACCGCACTGCTTCTATTATCTGGGCATAGGGGAAAGTGTCAGCATGAAAATGAAGCCGCTCATATCAACCTCGCCGCTGACATCAGAAGACCCAGGCCCCGTGATTCTCTTATTCAACTGATGAACCAGGACGCTCTGGACCAGTGCGCCTGACAAACTAACCCCCAGGACTTGACCCGTGGTACGAAATAGATATGTGACTATGGTGTAAATGAACCTCCACGTCATCCCTATCAGAATATATAACTCACTTCCGGTGGCTACAGCCATGTCTTCTTTACGGACAGTTGCGATCATGGCCTACGTGGCCCAAGCTTAAGATGAAACGGGCGATAAATACTCGAGTACCCACAATCAACGTGGTCGTTATAAGGCTGGCCATTCCAAATCCTTGTGGTACAATGTCAAGCCATAGATGGAGGGCTGATGTCTTCTCACTCCATAAAGCAACAAGCACGCTGGCAAATATACAGAGTGCAGCCGAGCCTAGAGTAAGATCATAGAGTTTCCCGGTTCTACGCATCCACCTGGTTGACCGAGAATTCAACATCAAGTCTCTTGGTAAATGACGAAACTGACCAGCCAGCTAGCACGCTTCCGGTCGACAACGCAACCTAGAGCGGGTAAGTCTCGAAACACAGGGGACTAGGCAGCGCATACGGAGTGTGGTAATAGGTGAAGCCCTGTCGAATTAGGTTAGAACGCGATGGACGGTGGGGCCTCATTCCGCTTACCCGCATTCGTAGATGAATTCAATCTGACTGCGGAGAAGTATAACGGTACGTTATACAGCTGGAAAGAGGTAAGGGTCGTGATAGTGAACAAAGGCCCACACACCAACCATGGAAAATGCAGTCATCGATGCCATGAAGTTGGCTAGGGAAACGGCCAACGGCGAGCGCTGCGTTACTAAACGGAGCGGCATGACAGGATACGGCGCCCACCGCGCCTCGACATACACGAACGCCATGCCGGAGATGCCGCTTACCATAAACAGTCCCCATATTAGGGGATGCGACCACGGTAATTCCTCTGTTGTTTTGATACTGAATGCAGATAACATACTTGCGACAGAAACAACCAATGTGAAGGAGCCAAGGAAATCTAGACGACCAAGTTTTGAAGATATGTTTTCGTTTGCGACGGAATCGGGCAACTTTATGTTGACCTTGAGTGCGACTAGAACAAAAGAGATCAGTAGCAATGGTGCCTGTTCCAGAAGACACCTCAGTCTCTTTCACGAGGTCTAGTAGACAGAGATGTTACCTGCAGGACGAAAGCTGCGCGCCTGGTTTAAATGGTAAGATGGGCAAGGATGGTGAACCGCTGATGTACTTACCAGCCCCAAGTGTCATTGATCCATCCCCCGATAGGACCGCCGAGGCCAGATCCGAGGCCAAATAGACTGATTGGCAATATTTGAAGGAGTGCTGTTGAGGCGTCAAATGGAGTGGCTTACATGTTTGTCATTCCTTGATAGAG
This sequence comes from Zangia roseola, assembly GCA_038090095.1. Classification (NCBI taxonomy): domain Eukaryota; kingdom Fungi; phylum Basidiomycota; class Agaricomycetes; order Boletales; family Boletaceae; genus Zangia; species Zangia roseola. Next base: position 5,098 of record JBBPMD010000048.1, read on the forward strand.
CCCTCTGTGTTTTCTGGGGGCATGGAGTCAGTGTGAGGAATGGAAGGATGTGGACCAAGTGATGCTGACAGTGGGACAAGATCCGTGATGGCCACGCTGGTGACTTGGAAGAGGTGAGCTTCCTACAGGGAGTAGAAGCGTGGCATGGACGAACCTGTCATTACGCTTGGGGAAAAGTGAGTGGTTGTGAAATTGAAGTGGGTACGATTGACAGACGCACCCGCCTCCACCCATACCTGCGATCGCTCTCGCAAGAATAAGCGTTTCCATTGAAGGGGCGAGACCGCAGGCGATCGTGCCAGAACCTGAAATAGATAAGGAAGGGGAATTCCCAACGGGATCTGCGCACGCACCGAATAGAGACAGGGCAAGAAGCATTGCGCCCTTCCGTCCCAAAATGTCAGATAGTCGGCCTGATAAGAGTTTAGCGACGAGGAGGAGAGTGATCGTAGGAACTCGCCATATAGGGGAGTGAAGCAACAGACAGACAGCAGGTAGGAAGTGCCGAGATAGGAGGACTGTTCCGACTTGTTGAAGTAACTCCCGATGGGCGATACCAACGTAGCGACGACAGTGCCTATTGAAACAAGGTCGGTCGCGACGAGCGGGAACAAGAGGAACGTACCATCGAGAGCACCGAGAAAGACTGCGCTCCAGAGACCGGAAACGATCCAGAAGAAGTCAAGCCGGGAAAGGTCGTTTAGCGGGGTATCGGGCTGGGTTGTCGTGGGGGACGTAGGGGGGGAGTGGTAGGAGGTAGGGCGATGGAGGAGGAGCGGCTGTGATTCTTTTGAATGGGGGGAGGACATGATGGAAGGGGGGGAGTATAAGCTAGTTGGGGGGTAGTATATAATATGATCTCACTCGCGTCGTTTCAACGCTCCCGCTGTCATTCTCCGTGTACATCGGTCGTTACCCGGCCGAACTTTGCTCAGATCCTCTCATCATCACTAGTGTCTCCACCACCGTTGTGAATGCCCAGCCCTACTCCGCACTCTCCGCACTCGCTTGCGCCATTTCCTGTGTGAACGTATTCCGTGGTCCATCATGACGCAAACATGTTCTCCGAGAGAGTCGGCCTATGTGGCGCAACATACCCACCACACCCGCTCGCTATCCCATGAGGCCACACACAACGACGTGTCGGGCTCGTTGAATGGATTAGCCGTTCTCATGTGGACGGGAATATCCTGAAGCGGCTTAGGATGCGGAATCGCCAGACAAGTTTATCTCGCTCGACAAATATAGTGGTTTCTATTCGACTCCGCCCAATGACATACCGTACTCATCGTTACGAGCTTGTTGTTGCTCCGGCATGTCCATGTCCCATTCTTCATCCGACTCCGGTTCCGCTAATTGCCACGGCCCACGCTTCATCCTGTATCCCAATGGCCGTCTCGGCTATCCGATCCTACTCAATTGGTGACTGGTTCTGCGGTTGCTACTTCATTCCATAGGGCCGTTGCTACCCTGTCTTTCTCCACTGGCACATACGGGGATTATGTGGTCTGGCGTTTACGAGTACGTCAGAAAGTAAAAAAAAATTGAGAGCAGGGGCGATTTGTCGTCTGACTAAGCCGGGTTCGTTATGCTGTAGCTAGGCTTGGTGTCACAACATAATTGAGTCCTTCGCTTACTTATATTTTCTTTCTTTCCGTTCTCTCTTGTTTTCGAACAAGTTCTGCGAAGGATCGAGGATTCCGGGTCGATCGCCAACCCGCTCTTGTTGAGCGTCCGAATTCGCCATGCAGCCCCCATCTTCCCCCTTGTTGCCATCGCACTCGTCCTGGAAGTCTGTCTTTCGTCTGCCAAGTTCGTCCAAGAAGCAATTGGCAAATGTCAACGGTGCTCTTCCTCTGGATCGTACCCCCGCATCTCTCTCCTCGTCGCCTACCGAAAAACATCCGTCCCGTCAGCCTTCCAGCCCATCGCTCTCACCGTCAACACACTCTGAGGACCAACGTTCTTCCTGCAATTCTTCCAAGACTCTGTCCTGCGACTCTAATATCGGCGGAACCCCAAAATCGCCGTACCTTGTGCCTGACTCCCCAGGTTACCCAAGCCAAGCCGAACAATCTCATGAACAGTCACAAGTGTCGCATGCTGACGTTGACATGAACGCGCAATCTCGTATCAGGACAAAGTCGGAGAAACAACGTATCAACCTCACTCGCGTTCCGTATCCTTCCGCAAGCAGGTGCCAGACTGCCGATTCATCTCAGCAGTCCTTTGTGCTTCCCTCAGGGCATGCCCCTCCACCAACCCGTGTAGGACCGTTGTCTCCGCGAGCCATGGGTGCCTCGGCAACGCGTTTCATCCGTCGTGTGGCTTCCGCACCAAATGCCAAGCATCTTTTCTCATCCGGTTCGCGCTCTGTTGCTCCAACCAAGAACGGTTTACTCGCCCCAGCCGAAGTGGTACCCCCAGTCCCTAGTGGCCCATATACCCATTCGGAACACGGCGATGATTCGTTAGAGACCATTTCGTCTGGTTCGTCAAGAAGTCGATCGACGCGACACGACCGATACCACGGAATCCCAAAGACCCGGATCACAAACTCGAATGCCGATGGTCCTGGCAAGGTTGCTTTCCGACGAACTTACTCAAGTAACTCAATCAAAGTTCGATCTGTACGTACCCTCCCTTCCGCTCTTACTCTTACCAATGATATATTCCTTGGCGTAGGTAGAGGTTGGTCCTTCCAGCTTTGCCAAAGTCAAGATGCTAGGCAAAGGCGACGTCGGACGCGTCTACCTGGTCAAAGAGAAGAAAACGGACAAGTTGTTTGCCATGAAAGGCAGGTCATTTCTGACTTTACCTTGTTCAGCGTTTTAAATGCGGTTTTAGTCCTCTCGAAGAAGGAGATGATAGAGCGGAAGAAGATTAAACGAGCACTGACGGAGCAAGAAATTCTCGCCACTTCTAACCATCCTTTTATAGTGACGCTTTATCATTCCTTCCAGTCGGAGGAGTATCTGTACTTCTGTATGGAGTACTGCATGGGCGGGGAGTTTTTCCGTGCCTTGCAAGCGCGTCCGGGGAAATGTCTTCCGGAGGACGGCTCACGTTTCTATGCTGCTGAAGTGGTCGCTGCGCTAGAATACCTTCATCTCAATGGGTTCATATATCGCGACCTTAAACCGGAAAGTGCGTCAAGTCATTTTGTGGTTTTGTCACACTTACGACGATGGTGGTCACTTGATAGACATCTTGCTCCATCAGTCCGGGCACATCATGCTGTCGGATTTTGATCTAGCTAAACAGTCTGGACATCGAGGCGGACGACCAGCCACAATCCACCAGTCAGAGCCTAATGGGGTATGTATCTTGCACCGACCATGCGACAGTGATCGCAATATTCGCTAGGTGCCTATGATCGATACAATGTCGTGCACGGGGGATTTTAGGACGAATTCGTTTGTCGGGACCGAGGGTCAGGATTCTGTGGACTTTGTCGAAGGTGTCTAACGATTGTGTTTCGATCTGCAGAGTACATTGCACCTGAGGTGATTGCTGCACAAGGGCACACTGCGGCCGTCGATTGGTGGACTCTCGGCATTCTCATTTATGAGATGATCGTAAGTATGTCGGCGAAGTTGAGTGTGGGAGATTACTGAAGGTTCTCCGCTGCACCTGATTTTCGATCGTTGGGATCGGCAACACAGTTCGCTACGACACCGTTCAAGGGAAAGGAGCGGAATGATACCTTTGCAAATATTCGACTGCTACCAGTGCATTACCGTGATACCCCCAAGATATCCAGGTATGTCGCTGATTCCGTAGGGTTGTCACCGCGATGACGGAAGACTGCTTGACAGTGCGTGCAAAGACATCATCGTTCGGCTGTTGGACAAAGAAGAACGGACTCGGCTAGGCAGCAGGAGTGGTGCAAGCGAAGTGAAACAGCACAAGTGGTTCGCTAAAATAAACTGGGGTCTGTTGCGTCACACACGGCCACCGGTAGGTCGCATCGATTCTTGGATGGTGGCGTGCCCACCACACCGCATGCGGGGATGGGGACACACGTGACACGGATCTCCTATTTGATGTGCGTGCGTGGAGGATGTACGCTGATCCACCTGTTTGATGTCTAGATTGTTCCAGCTGCATCAAATGGGGCTGAAGCTGCCAATTTCCGACACCTCAAGGAGTCACGTTCACTGCACCTGGAGGAACAAGGATGCATTGTTGCACCTGGTACGCCTGGTTACGATGATGGGCTAGACTCGCCACCGGACGGGGATCTATTTGGGGCGTTCAACAGCGTCACGATACACTACGACGGTGAATTGTGATGGGTTAGGGTCAAGGATGGTGGCTTCCTTTTGTGTAGACCTGGTTCTGCGCGAGCGACCGAGGTCTGTGATCTCTTTTTGTCTGCTGTGGTTGTTGCGTTTGATTAGACATTCAGCTTGCTTTGTGGAGTAAAAAGCAGGGTTACATATGTATTATTTGCATTGCAGGGTTACCCAAATTGTCTCATGACTACACTTGTTTGGACGTACTTACGAGCGGTGCGTTGCACAGGCTCACCACTGATCGGGCGGGTTTGATGATAGATGACGCTCTTAGTGATATGATACCTGATTACGAACAAACTATTCTAATCGCAATTGTTGTCGATGATCGGTGAAGAGACGAGTGATGAGATGTATCGAGAACGAGCTAGAAAAGAAGCTGATGCGAGTGATGAGGTCGGGAGCGTCGTGACGGGGACGGACAGGTGTGGCGACGGAAGCGGAGGAGGGGGGCGGGGGAGGATCAGTCGAGAGCGAGGACGCGCGGGGATCGGCGGGGGGTGGAGAAGGCGTCGGTGTCGGTGAATACGTAAGCCGGATCTGTGATGGAGGAGCAGGTGGGCGGGAAGGCGACGTCGGTGCGGATCGTCGAGGAGGAGGAGCATATTCCAAATCGGGCGGGGTTCGATGTCCAAAGAAGGGACGACAGGGACCCCGGCGAGTGCGAAAGCGAACCAAGGAGGAAGCGGACGAGCCAATGGGAAAAAAAAAGTGGGGCGTGGGAAGATTTGAGCAAAGAGCGCTTGTAGAGGCAGGACGAGGCAGGAGGACGCGTTTTAGAGGCGATGAGTGGCTCGCTGACACGAGATTCAAACTGAGATTGAGGGAGATTCGCCCAAGATGGTGCAGCGGCAACTGGAGTGCGATCACATGGGAGTCTGGCCGAAAAAGGACTGGCGTAGGAGGCCTCGGCGCCGAGGCAGTGGCACGATGACCATATTTGGGAGGGACAGTGTTGGTGCATGTTTGTATGCAGTTTACCGAGGGTGATTTCCGAACCCGGCCGCGGCTTGTGAGGAGGACCCTGATTACGTACCGGACCTGAATGGGAAGCTGCGGGAGAAAATGGAGGGAGTGAAAGAGGGGTCACGTAAGTACTAAATTCGGGGAATATGAATTCTCCACCGGCCTGGATTTTTTATAATATACATAGTCGACGAGATCGACTAAGTACTCGACCGTCGACAGCCTCTGTCTGTTTGACTTTTTTTTTTTTTCTTCTTCTTTCATTTTCATTTCTAGTACATAGCTCGACACCATTCCGTCCCTACGCCCAGCAACGTTCGACATGCAAGACCTCTACGCTCCCTCATATCCACAGCCCCCGCAAAACCGCACTCAATGGTCCCGCCATCCCGACCACCAATACCCCCAGATTTCAACAAACCAGCAACCCCTATACCCCCCAAGCTCCCCCAACGACTCTCCCTCTGACGACCCGTCTCCGCCCCCAAAGTCCCATGATCAGCATCAGCACCAGCCCACAAAGTCCGAGTCCAAGCCCCAGGCAACCTTCCTCACAAAACTCTACGCGTAAGTCCCCTTGTACTCCTACGTACCCCACCGCCGACGCGTCAACAGCCTGCTCGAGCGTCCAGAGAACCATCACATGATCAGATGGGATCCTGCTGGCGAGCATATCATCGTAGAGCGTCCTGAGCAGCTTGCTCTCCACGTCCTCCCAAGCGTTTACCGTCAATCCAGATTTGCTTCCTTTTCTCGGCAACTCAACGTCTGTGCTTCTTTCCTTCGCGTCGAAACATGCCCCTCATGTCGCTTAATGAACCCCCTTCCATACAGATTTATGGCTTTATGCGCAAAGTGAACCTCCGCAACGTTGACCCAGCCATCGATGATCCCGATGCAAGCACATGGTGTATGTCCATTCCTACCACCTGCATTCCTCCCTCCCTTCTAACACAGCCACTAGCCCATCCTACCCTCAATCGCCACTCCTCCCCAGAGGTCGTTGCCAATTTCAAGCGCCGCGTGCCCCCTCGTCTCCCAAAGCCGAGAAAGCGCGAAACACAGGAGCCCCCGACCATTCCCCCGCCTCGCTCTGCTATCGGTGTCGGTCCAGTCTCCCTCACCGTCCCATCCGTCGTGAGCAAATCAAACACCCTCGGTGGTCGTGCCCGCGGATTCTCTGCCCCTGGCTCCTTCACCCCCCTCAGCTGTCCCAGTGCTGCAGGCTGGGGAACATCATACCCGCGTGCTGCATTGCCGCCGCTCACCGTTCCCTCAGAGCCTCCCGCCATCTCCCAGCACCATGGGATCTTCAACCAGTCCCACAGCCTTCAGCCAATCTCCCCCGCAGATGAATCCCCCTCCAATCAGTTCAGCGCCATGAGTGCCAACTCTGGCTATGCGCACCACAACCCACAGGTCTCGTCCTCGCAATACGCATATGCCGAGCAGAGCTGGTCATTTTCCCCAAACAGCTCCACGTCTAGCCACTCGGGTAGTCTCTCTTCGCTCTTGAACCCCCCGACTACCAACGGGTACGGTGCGCGGCCGACGCCCACCATCAACACCTCTTATGCGTCTTCGTACTCGAACGTCTCCCTGCACAGCGATCACACCCCTCCGTCACTGTCCCCCGACACGCACAGCCGCCCGACCACGGGGTACTCGATCTCCTCCGTTTCATCATTGCCGTATGACGAATCTCCCACCCACCAGACGTACCACCAGAGCGACTATCCGCGTCCCGGCTCTGGTCACCACAGGCCCATCTCTCCGTCACTGTCTCGTCCGCCATCGTCCTCGAAACAGTACGGGCCCAGTAGCTCACTCAGGGTGGGGCGACCCCGACGCCACAGCCAAGCGATGAGTCCTTACCCGTCGCCTTACGAACATCATTCAGAGCGGCCATCGTCTTCGCCTCAGCCAGCCGACGAAAATGGGACCATGCCGAGAGTGCGGAGCATGATTCAATTACCCTCCGTCGACCCTTATAGTTTCGCATCCGGCCAGACCGAGTTCGCTTATTCTGCCGTCGGCGGCAATCCATCCATCGATTCAATGGATGGCCGCAATGGATGGGGACACCCTGGGCAAGCCACTCAGCGCCCCTCAACAAGCGCATCCTCCATCAGTGCTACGTCCTCCTCTCAGGCGAACACGCCTCCACTCACAGATGGCTACTGCGGACCTGAGACAGACATCAACCGTTGTATGTCACTTCGTCAACCGCTAGTGTCTTACGGCGTGACTTACTGACCATCAGTTTCCTGAATAAGTCTCACCTGATTTCGGTTTTGTCCCATTGAACGAACACCTCCCTTCGCAATATACCAAAAACGACGGGCGACCCATAGACGCACCGGCGACCGCGGAGGGATACTAGAATTGTGGTGCGCGGTTCACGATTGCAATCCGACCGTCTTCATTCGAACTTGGACGATAACATTCGTTGTTACGATTTGCCTTCCTTTTTTTTCTTTTCTTTTTCTTTTTTTCTCTCACATTCTTGCTCGCTTCTTGCCTGGGAAGCATTATATACGAAATCGGAAGACGCCCGTCCGTTCATTTCACGAAACCCATCACATACCCCTCTCGTCGTTTGCATCGCTCTCCACATTGCGTCGTGTATACCTTGGCTCATCTCATATGTAGTATCACTCGCCATTCACCCATTTTTTGATACCTTTCTTTCGCTCTCGCGTCTCTCTGGTCGTTACATGCGGTTACCCCGTATACTCGTTACCCACTCATTTGATATCCAGACTCGACTTGGTGCTATACTGTCCAGTGTTTTCCCAGTGGAAGGCGTCAAGTGTTCATTTGCAGCTGTCACCATCAATTGTGTGGTCAGAATTCTTGTCACCGCCAAGTAGTCTCGACTCGACCCGGCGTCCGCCCGATCTGGACATGCAGATCTGATCGCACAGAATTCTGATCGGGAATATCGTGAAATTGGTTCATGTCGTGCCCTGTTTTCGGGTGTTTGTGTCGTATCATTGACAGTCATGTGACACCACGTGTGACGTCACCCGTGCCCTACCGCTGAGAGAAAAAAGGTTAGGTTCAGACACAGACCGGCGCAGCAACTGTGCGGGATGGCTTTCATTATATGATACGGGTGGCCGCAAATCTCATCAAACGCGTGTCTCTGGATAATGATCGGCTCGGCGGATAGCAAGTTGGGGTCGTTATATATATTTATATATATTGCTGAGGCGTGTACAGCCAGGGCCGCGCCCTTGAGGTGATCACACTTTTTCATTTTATATGACAAGGTTCATGTGGCGTTGGACGGTGACAGTTGCCGCGCGGCATCTCCCGGGGGTATTATTGCCCCCTCACGGCAATGTCTCATGATCGCCGATACATGTTGGAGAGATAAATCCAAACGGGTGCGGCATACATGACAAGGGAACGGAAAAGAAATTAGTTGAGCCATTTGTTCGAAAACTGTACACCCCGATTGTATCTAGGAGAAATACATACATGTTCTAGTTCAATCTGCCAACGTCAGGTACGCGAAAACCAAACGAGAGGGACAACTACCTGGGTATAAACTACCCACAAAAAATGGACAAAACGTCGCTGTTACACTTCACCAGCGCCCATGTCGTTACGCCGGGAGAGAACCAAATCGTGCGAAACAAGTTGCACTTCGGACATGATCTCCCGCGAGCGAGACGCTGACGGCAGGCGACCGTACGGATGCGAGGACGCCTCATCCTCGCCCGGCGCATCCGAGCTCAGGAATGCCACGCGTTCTTCCGAGGCACCGCCCGACGGTTCTATCTCGTCGTCTAGTTCATCGTCTACCGCCCGCCGTGCGACCCAGCTAAGGTACACAAAGAGGGCGACGCACAGCGCGATACCGCCGATCGTCCATACCCTGCTCCATCCGTCTTCTTCTTCTTTTGCCTTGTGGGCGGTGCTAAACGACCTGATCCCTGCACCGATGCTGGTGTGAACGATCACCTTGAAGAGGGAGAGACCGGTGCACATGACATAGGTCTCCATGCTCAGGGTCGTCGCGGCGAGAAGAACGTTCATGACATTGTAGGGATAAGGAGCGAGGCGGACGAGGAACAACAATTGGGGTTTGCGTTCGATTGCTCGCACGGCCCGGCAGAGTCCACGTGTGGACTGCAGCCAGCGAGCGATCCGCTCGCGGAGGAAAGCGCGGGAGAGAGCAAATACGACGATCGCGCCGAGTAGCGCAGCAGTGTAGGATATCACCGCACCGGTCCACGGTCCATAGGTATAGCCCGAGAGGGTAATCAGCGTGGAATACAACGGGAGGGGGGCTGCCAAGATTGACAGGCAACGAGGCAGATAATAGAAGGCCGATGGGAGGTTACGATAAGTACCGAACAAGCGCGATAGTTTAAGTAAGATGAGAACGTACGGAAGGTTGTGATAAATATCAGGCAAAAAAGGATGGCAAAGCCGAAATACTCGTCGTTGCGAAGCCAATGCGACAACTGGTCAAGGCCTACAATATCGAGATCAATAATGAATATGTGGGAGGGGGTGATGCAAGGAAAATGGATGGGATTAGGGCGGACCGGGGATATGGGAGAAGGATCAATCGAAGAAGCAGGATTACCTACCGTCGAAAACCTGGGTCTTCCAAAACGCAATCGCAAGGAGAAAACCAAGACTAGTTGCAGCATAGGCAAGGACTGGAGACCATTTCTTGAACAGATTCCATATCCGAAGTCCGCGGGGACGAACGTAGCGATGGGACTGCATGCGAGATGAGGAAGACGATGGAGGAAGGGGGGTGAAAGGATGAACCGGACGATGAGGGGAGCGGAAAGCGGAGGTCTGTGAATTCGAGGGAAAATCGCTGGTGGAACAGGGAGAGGGATGCAGTTTCTCGTCCGACGACATCTGGTCTTGCTGGATGGCCTTGGCCTGAACGACTGTGGGGTACTTCCTCGCTCGTCCTCACGGGGATCCAGTCCACTCAGCGGTGAGACGAGGGGAAAGATGGGAGGAAGACTGGGAACGGAGAACGACGGAAGTGGTAAAATATAAAAGTCTGACTAGCCATCTGACATTGTGATCTCGACTGTTTGCTATCTTGGTAACAGACCCCACACGCTGCTACTAGTAGTACTGACACGTCTATCGCAACGTCTCATCTCTGTGTTCGAGGTACTAATGGGACAGTTCCAATAGGACTACAACGCCAAACGTGACCCATCATGGGAGCCACGTGTGCACCCGAACGTTGCTCCGTATCCTTGTGGTACACTTTTCACACAGACCATGCTGTCTCCTTTCCGCCGTGCTTTCTCTACCCCCGCCTCAAAGCCCCGCAGTGCCCATGCAGATTTTTACTCGTCGCTCCTTCCCGCGATGATTCCTATCGCATTGCTCGGCTCAGCCGTGTACATGGTGAGCATCTCGCGACTGTTTCCTCGCCTGTCCTTTTGCTACATTCCCGCCCCGGTGACCTCGGGGCCCTCCTTCTTGGCTTCTGCTTAACCTCCCGCTCTCAACGGCCGATTCTTCTGTTCCTATAGGGTCTTCATCTTGTCCAAAGTCGGCTTGCCCACGAAAAATTCCTTGATGAGGCCAACGAGCGCATTCGCACTCTGGAACAGGAAGTAGATTCCCTCCAAGGACAGCGTTCTGCCGCCCCATCACCCAAAAAGAGCTCTTCGTGGTCGTGGTTCGGATAATCAACATCACATCCCATTTCCCGATGGCAGGCGAAGAAAATATATGGTATAGATAACATATTACGACCCAGAGATTGGATATAAAGCAGTCACAGCAATGATAGATGATGGTACGGTCACGCCAAATTGAAAACCCCTTCCCTAGCGTAAATTGCCGACGCATCTCAAGCTGCGTCCGAAAGTGCCTTGTTGACAAGCACCGATTTGAATTTATCGTATAGCTTGGCGGAGCTAATGTCCCACCGTCATCAGTTAGTATCTAGGCAACGTCATATATGTATATAAAGTACCTGAAGATGGCAGCGGCAAGACCTGTAAAGGACTGGATGGTATCCTTTCCGCTTTTGATTTTGAAAATATCGAATGCTGTAAAGAACAGGCTGATCAGCACTCGAAAGTGTCCAAGTAGACTTCTTTCTTACAAACAAAAATAAAGTCCATGATCAGCTTTACCCGGGAAACTTGCAGCCAATAAGTCTTCCGTCGGAGTCTTGCGAGTTCTTTCTCGTCTAGTTTTGTAGACTTGGGCTGGGATTTGGATGTCGCCCCATCCATCGACTCCTTATAAGCCCGGTTCTCCACTACACGCGGTCTGAGTAAGACGCCTTGACCTCGCAGCATGCTCACCTTGGCGTTGCAGGCCCTCCACGATACTCATCTCAACACCATTCTCGACCAAGCCAACCAGAGTACCAAAGAGCCAACACCAATCTGCAAAACGTGCCGCTCGAGCGCCAGTTTTGGGACCGATCAACCCTAGTCGCGACAGCGTATATAGATCATCGGAGAGGCCAGTCACCAGATCCAGGAGGACAGGAGGTGGTGCAGAAAGCAGTGCCTGCAGGAACGGGTGCGACAAAAGGTCGCCAGTAAACGACGGCGAGGGTTTTCTCGGGACATCTGTCAGGCTATGCGGAGTCAAAGACGAGCCGCTGGATGCGAACGGAACAGCTTTCTGCGTCATTATCGTGCTCAACGGGGTCAGCCAGTTGAACAGGATGAGCATTTTCCTAACGCGCAGGGGTCAGAGTATCCAGACAGGAGATTTCGAAGCACAGTACCTCGTGAAAGAAAAGCCGCTCCGAGCAGACTCGAGCCTTCTCACCAGTCCTTGCGGCCAGGCAGCCTTGCTATTTCTGAACAGAAGCTTGGTATGCAACACTAGGTATACACGTATCGAATATTGCATCAGTTTCTGCCACCAAGATTGGGTGTTACATGCGTCAACGGGACATTACCACACAGCAGTATGCATACGCACGAAAGCCTTGTCACGACCTTGACTGGTGACGAGCATATCCCGCCAAACCTCATGGTTGCCGACCTTTTTTTCCGCCTCCGCAACGCGCTCGCCTTCCTCGTCGACCCCTTCGTCTTCATCATCGTTATACCCAGGAGCATCTTTCTCGGCCGCCGGTTCCTCGGACTTTTCGTTGTATGCATTTATCGTCGTATTCAGAAAGTCTGACTGCGCTACTGTGCTGGGTCGAGGCGTGCGGGGAGGATGGGCAGAATGTGGGTTCATTTGGAAGGAGCTGCTTGCATCAAAGCCGGGTGGTGTATAGTACTGCGACTGCAGCGAGTCACGTATAGACGAGGATGGGGTGAAGTCGACGTCCCCGGAATGGGGGAACGATATCGAGGACATGGTGTCTTGCAACGAAACGTATTCTGCAGGCGAGAAGGCGAATAAGCGAACAGGAGTATTTGTCCAACGTCAACGTCCACGGCGTCTAGTTTGTAGTGCAAACAACGAGTAAACAAACCACAAGGTAGCACTCGTACAACCGCAGGTTAAAGGGCTCGCAAAACGGTGGAATCGACCGGAAACCATCATTTGGCACCGCGATGTCGACCTCGTATGGTTTCCGCTCTCCAATATCCCGTTCCGAGGCCACGTCTCCCCATCCGGTCAGGCCATCGTTTGATACGGAGCTGCTCCGTGCATACATGAAGAAACTCCTCCAGACAGCCCTGCAGCACGCGATCTGGTCTCCTGACCGGGAACAGGTGAAGTCATGGATGAAGGATATCAAGGAACGAGTCAAGGATCGGATGCTAGAGATCCAGCCGTCTGGTTTGTAAGTGGCAGAAGCAGGCTACGAAAGTACGTTAACATCCCGCGACCAGCAAATACATCGTGCTTGTTCAAATAAGCGAGAATCTCAATCAGGGCGGGCGGTAGGCCATGACTATTGGCAAATCGCGTGGACCTACTGACGGATCGCGTTCGTAGCGCTGATATGATCTCGCATTGGGAAGACGGGGACGCTTGTATACACGAACTCTTTTACAATGTTCGCACGACTCGCCTGTGTTTTCGTTGGATGAAGAGTAACCATCGCTTTCGTAGGACTCGATTATCTGCGCGTGTATCGCACTCGCTGTCCGAAGCTCGCCATGAACGTCCCAAGTGATGCGTAGCTATATCGCCGAGGACAGGCAGCCTGCAAGTATATTCATAGGCATCAGGGACGAGTAATGTCCGCGTGATAACGACGATGACTGGTATCCTTCGTCCGTTATGTCTGTTTCGCTATCGAATCCCCGACTACAGCTGCCTGCGGTCGGCTCGTTTAGTATCTATTTTAGACCCACTTCATCTGCACATCACTTCGCGAAGATGCGCACGCAATTCTCTTTGCAGCGAATCATCACCTACAACATTAATTCAAGTTTGCCAACTCAAACTTGGACACATCCCCACTCGTGCCCCCCTCCAAGCCACACCTTTGCTCACCGTGCAAGTGTCTCACCCTGATAGATGCCATTATTTTGGGAGCCGAATATCCCGGCTCGGATGATCCCTTTCTTACTCTCTCACCTCTTCCCTTCAACCGGAGACTGCCGTTGACTCCTTGGGGACATCTTATACCCGCCCCGATATCTCGCACAACTGATGAGTGGCTCAGCCCTCCCTAACTGGGAATCCCGTCTTTTCCTCTCTTTGATCTCCGAGGAGTCAATGACGAACGAAATAAGCCCCGGGGAAAAGTGCCTTCCACGATCTCAACAGACGAAACCTGTCATCGCTGGATCTCAGTGTTCCACCGACGCGCGAAGCCGCGCGCGCCAGTTGCACCGATTGGATTGAACTTTCCTGTCGTGCACAGCACTGAATTACCCAGACAATGTCTCTAAAGGCACTTCTCTGAGCCACCGATCGTGTTTCCGCCTGCGGGAGCGTTATCTACACGCCACCATTCAGCCACCATGGTGAATTTCCATATATCTCGTTAGCTCGAGCCGTGGAATCAGCACCATCCCCCAAAGATCCCACTCTGAGATCTGGCAATATCATTTTCCAACACTTGTGTTTGGTGGTGGCCGTTATCGGAAGAGTCCGTACGTCCGTGAGAAGTGTATTGTTCCCCTGTTGATATGACTATACGCAATAGATCACGATCAGACCTCTTGAGGAATTTCTGGTTTGTGTTCTGGATCTTGGGCGCTGTCCAGATACGTGTGTCCATGATGAACCGATGATGTACTCCAACAGGAAACACGTGTATCAACATGCACGAACCAGAAATTTCTTCACGATGGCAATTTCGGCCCGTCCCGAAAAGTCAAGTTCCTATGTGATTGGTCCAGATTTATCAGGCGACAAATCGCCGAGTGAATGGCCCCTGTGTCCCAGGTTAGGCCATATTTTTGTGTCCTGTTCACCGTGTTACGTCGTCAGCATGCGCGTGTCTGCAGCTTGAGTCCCCCCAACTTATCTCGCGTAAATAGGAATATCCGATCTCGTCCTTGTCCGTTCATATCCTTCCGCCCCTTACGGGCTTGTTCCGACGTTGATTTAGACAGGGCAATTCGCTCCGGCATCTGTATACCACACCACTGCGCGGATGGCTGCGTTCTCACAGCCGTCAGACATAGACCTATCCTACACACATACTCACGCTATCGAGTCATCGTCTAGCGTTTCCCCTTCCCGCGATGGCTTAGTCTACCAATTTTTGTCAGAAAAACATCATTGTGGCGAATCGGTACCTATCTTTACGACCGACAGACTAACCGACACGATCAGCTCCCGTCCGATATATCCTCCCACTTATTTGCGTTAGCACAGGTGAAGCGGGGAGGATGTGACTGCCAGGAGCCTGTCTGCATGGCCACACAATCACCCACACGCACCTGTGCGTGTAATCAGGATGTGACCAACCAACCAGCCATCCATCCATCGTGATGTATGATTCCCATGCGATATTTGATCAGGCGCAAAAAAGCGAGGCGGCTTTGCCGTGCACTGCGGCGTGCGTGCAACCAGCTGGTTTCGAGACGAGGCTGTTTACGAGACCCCCCATCATGCGTCATGATGGGAAGGCGGCCATGCAAATGTTCCCCCGTTTCCAATTATCGAACATGGGGTGGAGGAGACATAGCCCAGCTGTACCCCCCCGCGTCCGTCCCCTCTCTCGCGGGCTGTGTAGTTTACGTTGGCACCCTGAACAGCAAACTCGATGGGGCTGTCACGGTATTTGAAACGTGTTCAGCTTCAGGTACTGCTCACGATATGAAAGCTGCCCCCAAGTACGTGAAAGCGGGATTGAAACGCATGGCGGCTGTGTAATGAGGTGTGTCGTATGGCCGTCGGCGAGCGTCTCATTCTCCGTTCTAGGGAGAAGATAACTTCGTAAATAGGTTTACATAGCCCGTCACGAGAAAATGACTCTTTGGATATTGTTCACTTTACAAAAATGAGTCCGTACCACGTGGTATCTCAAATTAGTTCCGCACCTCTTCGATTAGTACCAAAAAGTGAACTGGTTCGTCTCGAGAAATACATGTCTTCGGGGTCCTTGCCCCTTTTCGTTTCCTCCGCCTTTAGATCGACTGGTTTATGATACCAGTGTGATGAGCGCCAGCTTACTACCATCAGCTAAAGGCGTTTTGCCTGGGATTCCCGCCCAACCAGCGGGGCGAGATCCGAGGAGGTGTAGCGCAGCACCACGACGTTTCGTATTATTGTCCGGTGGACCAATGTGTATCGACACGGGTGGCCGGGCAGCTTTTTCCGAGTTTGAAGCGTCAAAAAGCCAACGGTCCGAACGTGTGTCTCCACGGGTAAAAATAGTCCCGGTGAGAATGCTTTCGGAGGAAAAACGACCCAAATGTTGACTGCTCGGGTTGCGGAGTTTGTTGGGCTTGACCGCCTCAGCCGCAGGAACATTCCCATGCGATAGCCAATGATGGGATCAACTCGAGGGTATCAGTACTAGTGCCGAATTGTCGGGGTCGAAAAAAGGCGAACTAACGGGGAACTTGAGAAAACTCGGACGCGGAACGGCATAGTCCAGTGAGCAATTATTCATACTGAGACTGTGGGGGTGCTGATGAAAGCATTTGTGATGCCAAATGATGGCGGGCCGTACGCGGAAGGCATTTACAGCGGCGGAGTACAAGGGAGTACCCGAGCGCTGGTTACATGGACCAGGATATCCAAAGGGGGGAATGCTTGCGTACGTTAACCGGACGCGCTCGTGCACATAGGGAAATTTCAGGATGCGAAACGGTGGACTAGATACATTGGCGGTGATCGTCTGATAGTAAAGAGATTGCGCCGGCGCCACGAAGCTCGTGACGTGCCAGTACAGGTCGAGAAGCCACGGACGTAAGTGAGAAGTCCGAGGCCAAGCTTCTGAGAATCTGAGCGCTTCCGATCATCGCGTGAAGGAAAGGGAGGGGGAAAAGCCAGTGTGGGATGGTATCGTTGACGTACTAACCACAGGCTGACACCTTTTTCAGCGGATCAAAAAGGGGTAGATGTGGACGTAGTTGGGGGGGTTTGCATAAAGATAAGGGCAGCCTCAAAATCAATTTTCCGAAACAGTGATGTCGGCGCGTTCGGGTAACAGAGACAAGTTTCGTTACCAAGGGGTAAGGGCATATACGACAATACCACCCGACTGCTTCGTTCTCTCCACGGCACGTAATTACTGCGGCGGGTGTTTCGGAAGGGAGATGGTGGCTTGGGTGTTCGATCTAGTAATGATGGGGCATATGCATGATACGACACCCTAGACCTTCAGGTATCCATTGACTCTATGATCGGTTTGGGGTGGAGGTATTCTGCGGTTTCAGGAAAATTCTTTGCGAGTGCCTCGTTCAACAATCGGCGATAAGACTGAATGGTGAGGAACGTGTGTAAGCTGAGCTGAGCAACTCACATCAATTGCGGCTATCTTTCCGTTCATGAACTGATTTTCGGTGGCCGCCCTCTCCAATCTATCCTTTGTGAGTTGCATAGGATTTCTCGAGTTGTCGATGTCTTGGAGGACTTGGAGTGGGATCATCGTTCGAATATTTTGCGCCATGTCATCGATCGTGGTGAGATGGTGAACCACTTCGTTGCTGGCGTATAAAGGAATTGCTAATGACACGCGATGAAAACTTGTTGAAACGTACGCGCGAAGGCCAACTTGTTTGCCTCCCCCAGGTTTGTCACGTTCCTTGGTGGAGTCATTGATGACGGTCGTGCCCAGGTTGTACAGTGCATTCGCGAGCCCATGTAGCTCCAACTCTAGATCACCCTGTGGTCCCTCTGGCGGCGGAGACTGCGATGACCGTGGTGAATCTGGTGCGGGATGGAACGACATTGTAGTAGAATAGGTTCAACACACAAGTACTAAGACATGTATGTACATAGGGTTAGGGTTAGGACATAAAAGAAACATAAAAAAAAAGACGGCCTGCCCAGCCAGAGTGGCCATGGCAGGACTGGAAAATATTGAGACAGTGCATGAGCCGAAGCGCATACAAGCTGTAGATACCCTCTGTATGGACAGGGTCGCCGTGCTATGGAAGGTCCCCACTACCCGCACACCCAGTTAGTTGAAGGGGCACGCGCCATCAAGGTAAGTATGAGGAGATATCTTGTCCGTCAGTTCCTTATATATGTTTCACAACTGCGCACGGACCACCTTGCTAAATAAGGTAACCATCACTTGCATGACCTGACGTCTTGTATCATCTTGCACCAATGAGTGGACTTGCAGACGAGCTTCTCGCAGATCTCGACGGCCTCTCGGACAATGGCAGCGCAGACTACGAGGCAGATCAGGACGCTTCCGCCCCGTCCACCAGCACGGCAACGAATGGGTTGAAGCGCAAGGCGGAGGGCGACATTGACATGTCCGAGGACGAAGGCGAAGCAGAGGCGCAAGAGGCGCAAGGAGAAAGATCCGGAGGAAGCCTGGTGCTCGAGGGCGGTGTGAAGCCTGCAGAGGAGTTGGACGCAGAGGACGTGCAGCAGATGGATCTCGGAAGCATAGAAGATATCAGCTCGGTTGCAAAACTAGAGGGCAGCAAGAAGATGTCCGATATATTGAAGGTGCGTTCATCGTCCCTCCGTTCAATTCTCTCCTGCTGAGGTTGTACATGCAGGAAATCGAGAAATACCAAGCAAACCCCAGCTCGGTAGATGCAATGTCTCTCCCTGCCCATTTAAATCCGGAGTACACTCTCATCGTGCAAGCAAATAATTTGTCCGTCGATGTGGACAACGAAATTCTTGTGGTTCACAAAGTATGTTTCAACCCATGTCGTTTGCTTTCGTTCGTCGATCCCTTGCCCATAGTTTATTCGCGACCACTACGCGCCAAAGTTCCCTGAACTGGAACAACTGGTTCAAGAGCCCACCCAGTACGTACGAGCGGTGCGCATTCTTGCCAACAACGAGGTTTGTCTGCCCTATCCATGACTGCAGAACTTTAACAAGTTTCCGTTCCTTAGGATCCTACCAAGGTGGATCTCGCTGGTGTACTACCCGCCGCCGTGATTATGAGTGTTCTAATCACGGCCACAACGAGTTCGGGTCAACCTCTTTCAGAGCCACATTGGAAAGCTGTCGAGCGAGCTTGTGACCTCGCGGACCGTTTGGAGGAAATACGCAAAACCGTGAGTCGCACGCACGCACCTCGATCATGCTTCACTTACCGTTCGTCATTGCAGATATTTATGTACGTTAGCTCAAGGATGAATGTTCTTGCTCCCAACCTATCAGCTATTGTTGGTACTACTACAGCCGCAAAACTTCTTGGTGTTGCCGGAGGCCTCGGTCCATTAGCCAAAATGCCATCGTGTAACGTTCATGTCAGTCACGTCATGAACTTTCTTTTCTCCATATTGTTCTCATCGTGCGCTTCTTCTAGCTTCTCGGTGCTCAAAAGAAGATTACACTCGGATTCTCCACGGTCACCCAGCGACGACACACAGGCTTCGTGTTCCAATGCGAACTAGTACAACAAACGCCCTCAGAGTACCAGCTCAAGGTGCAACGAACCGTTGGCGCAAAATCTGTGCTCGCCGCTCGCATGGATCTTGAACGAACTCGCAGAGACGGTGCGCGCTCGCGCAGGGCCAGTTATTGCACTATGTGAGCTGAAAAATCTGTCCAGGGTCGTACGGAGAGGATCTCCGAGACAAAATTGAAAAACACATCGATCGTCTCGCGGCTCCACCACCTGCCAAAATCACGAAAGCACTCCCAATTCCCAACGACGGCCCGAAAAAGCGTAGAGGTGGGAAACGGTGCGTCGTACCCCTCCCTTTACTACCGGATCTCACATTCTGTTCTCAGGGCCCGGAAAGCCAAAGAAGCATATGCTCAGACCGAGCTGCGCAAACTCCAGAACCGCATGGCATTCGGAGAATCCGAGGAAGAAGTTGGTGCATTCGACCAGACAAAGGGTCTCGGCATGATCGGCGTCGGAACGGGTAAAGTTCGGGCTGGACTCGGAGAAGCCAAGAGTCGAGGTGAGTTGCGTGCCCCAGTGATGTGATTGCGTTGCTAAAACCCGGTGATATCAATAGCGAAGCTATCCAAGGCAAACAAGTTGCGGACGGCAACGCTGACGCGTGCAGCGCAAAGCGGCTCGGCGACATCGGGAACAGCTACGTCTCTAACAGTCACTCCCGTGCAAGGTTGGTTGGTTGGTTTATATTTATCTCATATCTTGCTGACTCGTGCACAGGCTTCGAGCTGACCAACCGTGCCGCGGCCGCCCAGCGAGTCAAGGAAGCCAATGAACGATGGTTTGCAGCCGGGAACTTCTCATTCGTGGGGCAAAAGGGGAGTGGGAATAAAGGATAACTTGGCTACATGGTCCAGAAGCTGTGGAACGTCCTAGTATTATCAAGCTTTTTAACTGCAACTATTGATTTGATAGCTAATCGAGGGATGCATGGGGATGTACATGTACACACGCCGTTCTTTCAAAGCGATGAAATGTTAGTAGGGCGAGACTTGAAGTAGGTAACTCAAAGGGAAAAATAAGAAAAGCGCAGTACCACCTTACGGTGATTGTGCGGGATGAACAGTGGCAACGGTCTCTCCGGTTGCCGAGCTCTGGGTCACATCGATATAGCCACCTCTTTTAGGATCAGCTAGGTTGTTCCGTTTCGAACGATAGTTCCGAATGGCTGAACGGATGGCATCCTCGGCCAACACTGTGGGAAGTGCGGCATATCAGATAAAGAAAATTACCCATCGTGATGAGAAAGTACTCACTCGAGCAGTGAAGTTTCACAGGCGGGAGGCATAGCTCCTTTGCGATTTCCGTGTTTTTGATTTTGGACGCCTCGTCGAGCGAGAGGCCCTTGACACGCTCGGTCATGTAAGAGCTCGAGGCGATGGCACTCCCACAGCCAAATGTCTTGAACTTGACATCACTGATGATACCGTTGTCGTCGACACGGATTTGGAGCTTCATGACGTCGCCGCAGCTGGGTTAGGACGTGAGTCGGTTCAGCGGAATGCAGGACTGAAAAATGAGCCAGTGTACGCACGCAGGTGCCCCGACGAGTCCTGTACCAACATCGACATCGTCCTTGGGAAGAGAGCCCACCTAGAGAGAATGAAAAGAAGAGTGAACGGTCTGGGCGAGAAGTACACCGGGGATGCACGCACATTTCGTGGGCTCTCGTAATGGGATATGACCTTCTCATGGTAGCCACGAGCGAGCACGGGGGCAACGCCTGCCCTCGAAGCACTTGTTGCAATAGCAGGGTTGAGGATGGCCCTTGAGAGTGCTGAGCGGAACATGGTGGTGGTCGCTGGGAAAGTGGCAGCGTTAGACTTTGTCGTTGCTTTCCAAGTCCGAAACGGGACTTAGGAGCCAATAAATACACAGCAGAGGCATTCTATAACTTTATTGATCCTATGATCACATCCTCGACCACATACTCCGCGATCGCAAGGCTCGACGTCAGCCCTGGGCTCTCTATCCCCAACAGACTCACCATCAGTCCCCTATCCATCCCGTCTGCGTAATCCTTCCGTATAACGAAATCTTGGAATCCCGAAACCACGAGTTTCGGCCGAATACCAACATAGTCTGCCCGGAATCCTTCGGACGCTACTTCTGGCAGATATTGCCTCACCGCCTTGTGCATCTCTTCCAGCCTCGATTCGCTAGGTACCAGGTGTCTGGTCCAAAAATCAACTTGTTCCTCCTCGGAGGAAAAGTCAGGGCAGTCTGTTGGTGGTGATATCCATTCTAGGTCGGGCCCAAATCGGACTCTCCCTTGCAAATCGAGGGTCAAGTGTGTCCCGAGAGATTGGAAAGCGTGTTTGTTTGGTCCAGTCTCGGGGCAGGGATATATAAGGTGGCTGACGTTGGAAATGCCTGGACCACTGTACGCTGCGTATGAACCACGCCCAAAATACATTGGTATCCGAGAAGGCTCGGGGAGAAGAGAATTGAGAACGAGGTTGGCAGACAGTCCTGACGCATTAATGAGTGTCTTCGCAAGCAGGGCGTCTCCTTCTTGTGTACCATCCGTCACGGTCTGTACTACCCAGCCACCATGGGAAAGAGATGCATCTGCACCCTTGTAGGAATCCACGCGGACGGCGCGCGTGGAGTACACAAGTTCTCCCCCTTCAGATTCGAGTATCTCTTTCTCGAAGCTCTCCATGAGTGCATGTGAATCGACTATGCCCGTCTCTGGACTCCAGAGGGCTGCCGTTATGTCTTGTGATAGGTCAGGCTCCAATTGACGCGCATGGTCTCCGCTAATGAGGGAGGCGGGCAGAACTGGTTCGTCTATTAATTGTGGAGTCTGTTCCGAATGGGGAGGCCACGGGAGCTGGCGCGATTTCTCAAGCAGGTCTTGGACATACGATCGTTGGTTCTCGTGGGCAACGACAAGCTTTCCCGTTTTACGATACGGGATGTTGTGACTCTTGCACCGTTCGTACATGAGATGACGGCCACGTAGGCATAATCGAGTCTTCAGTGAATTTGGCGGGTAGTAGAGACCTATGAGTCAGTGTAATGAGCCTTTGAGGTACACATCACAGAAGGGTCGTACCCGCGTGAATCACCTCAGAGTTCCGAGAGCTAAACTAGTGTTATGAACAGAGATGGGTTACATCGAAGACATGAACATACCTGATTTCCTCTCCCGCTCGTGCATGCCTCTCTACAAGAAACGTAGTCTTGGTTGGAAATCGTCGAGACAGTCGTTCCGCGATAGCTAGACCGACCACACCTAACGGTAGGTTTAACAACGATGTGTGTTCGATGGAATACAGCGCAATGCATGGTCTCACCTCCGCCAATCACGAGAAAGTCGACTGCTGCATCGGGAGTCTAGTAACAGCGTCATCCAGAGCGCGGAATAACATGTTCACGGGTAAACTGACCTTGAACTTGAATTTTCCCGTAGAGTTTAGTGCAGCCTTCAGACCCCGCACATCCATGGAAAAGGTGGGGGATGTACGGGTATTCGAGAGAGCATCGGTTCAACGAGGATGTTTGTTTGCGGTCCGGCTTGGGTCAGCTGGTCTCGGCTAGATATAATTCATCATAAATCTAATCTAATCTATCTAGTTTTTCATTTGCCCTCAACCTATACTAAGGGGCAACATGACTTCACAGATAGGGCCGCAGCCCTTAGAGGTCAACCTAGATGAGTCGCTGGCTGCCCTTGAGTCCCTTCCACTGTTTATGAAGTCGTTGCCCAGCGAGGACTCGGACGATGTGGCAGTACAAGCATTGCAAAGCCTCGCATACGACGGCTCGCCAGAGGGTGCTGTCAACTTCTTGTGTTCTGAGAACGTCACTAATCCGTTGACAAGAAATCGCACAGGGTTTCAAGGAACAAGGGAACGATTACTTCAAGGGAAAGCGCTATCGAGAAGCCATCGGTTTCTATACCCAAGCACTCGACGCGAAACCATCGGATCCTTCACTTCGGGAAGCTGTATACTGTAATCGTGCTGCCTGCAATCTTGAACTGAGTACGCAAACATTTTGGTTCCATTGTCTGGGCTGACCACCAGGGCAGGGAATTTTGGCTTGGTGCTGAAAGACTGCTCGAAAGCACTGGATATCAATGCAAAATCATCGAAGGCATTGTACCGTTCCGCGACTGCGCTGCTATCTCTAGAACGGCTCGAGGAGGCTCTTGACTGTTGCATCCGGTGTCTCGCGTTCGATCCCGGTAATCAGGCTGTCCGGTCCCTTCGCTCACGCGTCGAGAGTGTCAAGGACACAAAGGACCGCCGGGATCAACAAATAGAGGAACGACTACGCAAAGAGAGGGAAGAGAAACACCTTCTCCAGATCGCCTTCAAGGTAAGCAATTTCTTACCTTTGGTTCTAGCATTGACCATCACTCGTAGGAACGACACCTCTATCAAATGAGCAGCCCTGAGGAGACAGCAAATAATCCATATTCTCCCCACTTCAACTCCGAGGATCCAACCCGCACGACACTCATCTTTCCTGTTTTCTTTTTATATCCCCAGTATGCGACATCGGATGTCATTACTGATTTCGTCGAAGATACTACATTCTACGCGCACATTTCCCAGATGTTCCCCCCGCAAGCGCCTGTACCGGCCTGGGACGAGAAGGAGGAGTACACGGCAAACAGCCTCGTGGTGTATGCAATGACACGCCGGAATCGACTGCTCAAAGTTGGGAAGAAGATGACGCTGCGGGATGTATGCAAAGCAGCAAAGGAGAAGGAGGGTGAACCTGCAGATGGCCTGGAGATTAAAGATGGGTATCTGACCTTTGCGGTTCTACCAAAGGGCGGCGAGGAGCAGAAATGGGTGGATGAGTTCAAGCGTACGAGAGCCTTGTCATAGGGGTCGAATCAATCAGGGGGTGTATTTCCAAAACAGGGTGCATTGGTCGTGTTTGGTCCTATGAGAGATTGCGAGCACACCACACCGACTACACAAAAGCATCGTCAAAGGCGTCGACCTCGGTGAGTCTCTCTCAAACACTGTCAGGATCCTGTCAGGTCGTCGGATGGTCTTGCTTCGAAGGATGGAGGACTGGAATATCTAGGAAAAACCGCTTGGATTTGATGGATGTGCACTCGTACGCTGGGATGCTGACTGCAACTTATCTAGGCCAGCATGTCCATCAATCACAAGATCCTTCGTAGTGCCAACGCCCCCCAATCCTCCCCAGACGAGACTGAAACCAGTCTCGCTCAGGCTCTCGTTGACCTCGAGAACAACGTACCTGAGCTCAAGGCCGAGCTTCGTCCTCTACAGATTTCCACTGCCCGCGAAGTCGATGTCCGAGGCGGCAAAAAGGCAATTGTCGTTTTTGTCCCCGTCCCACAACAAAAGGCATTCCGTAAAGTTCAGCAACGGTGCGTGGGTTAGTGCACGGGGGAGCGGTCACCGATATGAATTTGGTTATCAGACTCACCCGTGAACTGGAAAAGAAATTCTCCGACAGACATGTCGTTTTTGTCGCTCAGCGTCGGATGTTGAGCAAACCTACCCGTAACTCGCGCACCAAGCAAAAGCGACCACGTTCGCGCACACTCACATCAGTGCATGAGAAGATTCTCGAGGACCTTGTCTTCCCCACGGAGATCATCGGGAAGAGGACACGTGTTGGCGCGGACGGCTCGAAATTGTTGAAAGTGTACGTGACATGCACTGGTTGGCGACGAGCTGTGTTGAATGTTCCTGCAGGATCCTTGACTCGAAGGATGCAACATCACTGGAGTACAAGTTGGACTCGTTTTCGTCGGTGTACCGCCGCTTGACCGGCAAGGATGTCGTGTTCGAGTTCCCACCCGCGAACCAGGAGTAAGGGGGGGGGGCGTAATAGTGGATGACATTTGTGTTCGTTACTTGACAAAATGCAATGGCACGCCCGTTATGTAGTCCTCTCAGTATCGGGCGCTGTGTGCCACAAGAACGGAGAGCGCCCTTGTGTGATGCTGAGAGCACGTGAGTCCGGTCGCGTCAGTTCCACTGCTGCCGAGCTGGATCTGTCCGAACAACCTTTGCTCACTCCTACCATCCGTCCATCCCCCTTCCCTTCTACTTCTCCCCCTCCCCGCCCTCCGTGGCAGTCCGTACGCCGTCGACGTCGCTGGAATGACCGACTACAGTGCTTGGGACCGCCCCTCTCCAACCAGGTACGAACATGGCATAGATGCCAAAATAGTCGTCATGGGCAATACAGGTTCGTCCTCGTCACATTTCACAGCGCTCACTCCAACTCCCGTACCGATAGGCGTTGGGAAGACCAGCCTCCTCCATCGGTATACACAAAACAAGTTCGATCCCAAGAACGTAACGTCTACTACCGGTGCCTTCTTCGTCACCAAGAAGGTGTACATCGACGGCCTCAAAGTTCGTCTTCAACTCTGGGACACGGCGGGACAAGAGAGGTTTCGTAGCATGGTGAGTCTCCCCCCTTCCTACTTCCTCCATCTAAATCCCTTCCAGTCGCTGACAACAATCTAGGCTCCCATGTATTATCGAGGTGCCAACGCCGCTCTCCTTTTGTACGATATAACAAGTGCTTCTACGTTTGACGATATACGAGGTTGGCTTGCAGGTGTGTGCTTATCATCTCCTCCGTCGTTCTGACATATCAACTGCTTATCTAGAGTTGAAGAAAAATTGTCCGCCAGAACTTATCATCTATATTGTCGGATCGAAAGCCGACTTGCTTCATCAACGTCAAGTCACTCCGGATCTTGCACGCTTGTCTCTACATAACTGGTTCCCTCCACCGCGACCACCATCTCCCCCCCCTCCCCCTCCACCACCACCGTCCACCTTATCATATATTCGCCCGAGATTCACTTCGTTCACGAGTATCCGCTCTGCTCCCTTGAGTTTCACGCCTGTCAAGTCGTCCCCTCCCCACAGCGCCTCTTACCTCGATCCAGCTATCAGTGATAGCCTCAAACGCTGTAATACATCCAACTGTCTCCCACGCTCGAAAACAGCCGGAGCTGTAACTTTAAACAGATCGAAAACCATAGAAGGTTCCCGATCCGCTCAGTCACAATTCGGTTCCCATCTCGGCCGGTATGCCGGGCGCTGGAATGAAGGTACAGACAGCAGCAATAGCTTGGACGAAGATGAAGCAGAGGATGTCCAAGAATGGGGGCTTCACCAAGGTATGGAGCTCTTCGAGGTTTCTGCCAAGGACGACTTTGGTGAGTACCCTGACATCAAGTACTCTCCGGTCCATTCTAATTATCTGTTTCCATGGCAGGTATCCAATCCCTCTTTGATTCTCTTATCGGAGCGATAATTGAGAGAAAGGATGTTATCGAACGAGAGAACGAGCTCCGAAAGCGCGATAGCGTGCTATTGACATCTGCAGGCACGCCCACATGGGCGGCTCAGGCAGAGGAAGAAGAGGCACGCGAGAAGGCACGTTCTACTTCGAGCGGCTGGAGTTGCTGCTCTCTGTGAGTCCCTTGGGTAATTCATCGCTATCTCCTGTTTGTTTAGGCATACTCCCACTATCTACTGCACCCCCTGTTCCCTTGCCACCCCGCACACCTGTCTGTCTTATGCAATGCCTAGTTTCTAGGCCCACTTTGACACCTATCACCCACATCTCATCATCAACCCCACGTCCTCCCTCCTTCTACCCTTATTCACTTCTGAGTTATCTCTTTATACCATATATTCTACGTTAAACAGATACAGATTAAACTGTGTTCATAGTCGACATCGTCCCCAATCCATTTCTTTTATCTGTATACCAGAGGCGGCCCAGATAGGAAAGGGTGCCGCATCAGTTGCCAAGCCTCACTGAGGCCTCTTGTTCCTTAACCGCCATGTCCCTCCTCCCTGTCAACCCTGCGGGAGGTCTGACAGCAGTTGAGGACGACAAGACTTGCACGCCGGAACATTGTTTCCATGCCTTTGATACCTTGTACTGCGCTCTCACCCGCAGCGCGCCTATCTCGCCTTCCTTCCCGGACGAGAAGTTGTGCGTCAACATCGTCAACATCTTTGCGCACTCGGATGTCAACTGACATTGTATAGCCCCCTGTTCGTCACATGGAGCACCAGATCTTCTCGTCCAGGCCGTGCCCCCAGGTTGCGAGGCTGCATAGGCAACTTCGACCCCATGCCCATCCACGAAGGCATCGCAGAATATGCGCTCATAAGCGCCTTCAAGGACTCCCGATTCAAGAAGATCGAAGCCAAGGAACTCCCCTCTCTTGAATGCGGGTACGTCCAGCGTCGCCACAACACCTTGGCGCGTTCTAACGCCCCTCGGCAGGATTTCGTTGTTGACCGACTTTGAGAACGCGGCGTCGTATCTCGACTGGACGGTCGGGGTTCATGGGATATATATCAATTTCCCGAACCCGGCGATATACCCTTGTGCAGATTCGTCGGCATCTTCTCCGTACTCGTCGTCTTCTTTTTTGCCCCGCTTTAGTTCCAGGCATACACTTTCAGCCACGTATTTACCAGAAGTCATGGTCGACCAGGGATGGGATAAGATCGAGGCGATCGACAGTGCCATCCGGAAAGCGGACTGGAATGGGACCATCACCGAAGAGATACGGCGAAGTATCCAACTTCGAAGGTACCAAAGCAGACAGTGTGTGGTTGGGTGGGACGAGTTCGTTCAATGGAGGAGGGATAACGGGGACGAGAACATTTATTACACGCAAGATTAACCAACGCACACGGAATACTTGTAACACTACCACAGCTGTATATTTCTCTGAATACCAATAGAACGGGGGGAATCGCAACTACGCATTCTGTTTTCCTACAGCTGAAGTGAAGATGGACTTCCTAATTTCCTCCAGACGTCCGCCCCAACCACCACCATACTTAGTTTCCAGCTTGGTCCAGACCTCGCGAAGCTTGGCGATGTCATTCCTGCTCGTCCTGTCGAATGCAGCGAGGATCCAGTAAACAAGCCTGTCCGTTGGTTTTGGGGTGCTCGGGAGTTGTAGAAACGCAGTGAACACCGTTTCCAGCGTCTCCTGATCCCAAGTAGCTTGCAAAGACGGAAGGAGTGCTGCGATGGACTCCGCCTCCATCGTGTGATGCTCTGAATCTTGTCCGTGGCGGGCGAAACCGAGAAAAAGTCCCCGAAAAGCTGCCATGGATGGTTTATAGCATACCGGATTCCCAGTTGCATCACGCGTGTCGCGATTGGGGGTGGAAAGCATATCAACAAAGACACACAGGGCGTTCTGCAGGTCTCCGTGGTAGGCAAGAGACTGGATCATCATCGTGTAGGTGATCTCGTCAGGTTCAGGCGCGTCCTGGATGTCAAGCCCGACGGTGTCACGGATATAACGAGAATCCTCATCTATGTCGTGCTCCCCCGGATTGGGTATAGGTCTGATCTTGCTACGGAGGACGCGGTAAATGCGTAGCGCGACGTCGAAACGCCCATTCCGCGCATATGCCCATAGGCATGCATTGGCCCCATCCAAGCCAATCTCGAGACTTTGTTGTTTCATCTTGCGCAGTGTGGAACGGACACTGTGCAGATCATTCCGGGCAGCGAAGTAACGGAGGAGGCAGAGATGGGTATAACGATTTGGTGGAAGACCCGAGGCAAGCAGGAGTGATGACGCGTGACGGACGGTAAGCGGCGAGTTGGAGCGGGAGGCGATGGAGAAAAGAATATTGTATGTCCAAATATCTGGATCCTGCTGGATAACGCACGGATCGAACTTTCCGTCGAGAGCTTCATCAGGAGGCGCAGCATTCCCAATAGGTAGGACACCCTTCTTGTTAAAGATGTCGAGGGAGTTTTCGTAATCCTGCAGTCTCGTCTTGTGCCACTGTTTTCCGGCACTGTCTATCAGGGTATTCCACTCCCATAGACGAATCCGGCCACCATTTCTCTGCAGTGTCTTCAAAACGGAAAGGAGCTGGAGATACACAGTGCCCGTCCGAGGTTTCACGGATGCAAGGAGCCGCACCAATTGGTGCAGCAAGTGGTGGGGTATCGCGGCTCGATATGAAAGTAGTTCCTGGTAAGCAGTCCACGCTCGGTCGGGGGATTTGGTCGTGAGCATGAGCCATAGAAGAGTGCGACGTTTCTGAGCGGGACATTTTCTCCGGTTGCGGTCGTGATTTCTCTGAGGGTGCCGGGCGAGTACTACACATTGGCGGTCTGAGAGCGAATCGACGGCGACGAGTTGATTGACGTCGAGTTTGTCTACAGGCGGGGTTGACATTCCAGAGAAAACATAAGGCCGGCTCCAGTAGAGTGTTCGATTGGCGGGCACACTGGGGCTGGAGGGAAGCGAATGAGCGCTCAAACCGTTGCGGTCGCTCGCCGGGGACCATTCGTGGGCCCCTCGCCCGTCTCGTTCTTCCAGCTTGTGTGAAGCGGTGGATATTTTGCTGCGTAGTAGAAGGGCCCGGGATGTCAAGTAATGTGGGCTCTGCAACGGCCAACATGGTAGCAGGGAGGATGAGGCGAATAACGATCTGAGGCCCGATGCGGAGCCTGTGAGCATAAGTGACCAGTGCAGTCATCCTTGCGATGAGTGTTCATGAGCATTTAGGTGTTTTGGTGATTGCAGACATGACCTACCGAGACTGGCACTCGTGACGGTTAAAAGCAAAGCGTGACACCAGCTTTACGCACGCTTTTTATTCCTTCCGAACGTTCACTCATTCACTCAAAGCGATGTACAACGCAATATCATGCATGTGCGAGCCTAGCATTCATAGCAAGGAGTATAGTGGTGCACAGAGAAACATAGTGCCTAAGTAGTGCGTGAAATATTGAATCAATCCCTGGCCTTGAGCGTCCCCAAGAATGCAGCCTTCTCCTCGGCAGTTTGGAAGGAGCCGTGCTATGCGATGCATCAGATTTTGGAATTGCGAATTGGGAGAGAACACGGTCACTTACACCGAACTTGGACGAAGTGTCGATGAATTTGAGGTCGATCTTCTCGAGGTCCCGACGAGAGGTGTGGGTCATCAATGATCTCCGGAGTGTGATGATACGCTTCTTGGTACCCGGGATCGAGCCCTTGAGCATCAAGAAATCGTTCTTCACCACACCATAATGGGGGAAACCACCCATCGGGGTAATTGCTTTTTTAGTGACGTCTGATTCCGTCGATGCATTGGCTTCGTCGGAGCCAAGGCCAACGCGGTAGATTTTTTTGTTGAGTTCGGTACGGTGGTGGTAACCGTCTGTACACAAACTCATTCATATGCATTTGAGTGAAAGGTCGAACACACTACTTACTTTGACCGGCACGAGCCACGGAGAACATGACTTTGGAAGGATGCCATGCACCGATACAGGCGACTTTGCGGAGACCCTTGTGTGTCTTGCGAGGAAGTTTCTTGGTTCCCCAACGATGGGTGACACCCTCGAAGCCATGACCCTTGGTGACAGCGATGACATCGATAACCTCATCTTGCTCGAAAACGGTGCCGACTTCGATAGGCTTCTCGAACAGACCGTGTGCAAACTCGACTTTGTCTGCAATGGAACCACCGTTGACCTGTATCTCCATCAGGTGGGCTTTCTTCTGGCTGAGGCCAGTCTTGCGGATTTGGGTGTGTGCAAGGACACGGACGACGGTGCAGTATTTGCGGATGCGCTCGAGCTCGCGAGCAGTGGACTTGCCACCATCTTCCGCGTGCTTCTTTGCGTAGCGAGTGAACGCTTTCTTCTTGGAACGGTACCAGTTCTTGTAGAATCGACGCTTGACTTCGTCTGAGAGATGGGAAGCCCAGACGGTGGTAAGGGTGCGGAGACCACGAGGAGTCTCGACGTAGCCGACGACACCCACGACGATCAAGGGTGGTGTCTCGACGATCGTGACAGCCTCGACGATCTCGCGCTTGTGCATCTCTGCAAGCGGGATAAGAAAGGGGGGACGCTAGAAGACAAGACACGCACTGGAGCCCTGGCGGTCGAGGTCGCGAACGATGTGCGTCATACCAGCCTTGTAGCCCATGAAGGCAGTCAAGTGGACTGGTTTTTTGGGGTCATCCTGATGACGCGCGGTGAGAACACAGAAGGAAGCTCCCGAATGATACCGACCTTTGGGAAGGATTTGACCTTTCCGCGGTGGCGTGCGGCACGCTTGCGAGGGAGAAAACCGAGGGAGCCGTGACGGGGCGCTTCGTACTGGATGAACGATGAGTACAACTTTGATAGGATCAAAAAATGTGCAAACCTTGCGGTGACTAGAGAACAAAGACGAGGTTAAAAACAGTCGAATCTGTAGGTCAAGTAAGTACGCACCTCATCTTGAACGTCGAGAACGACGACTAACTTGCAGACGGGGGATGTGATGATCTATTCGGAGTTTGCCGGGAGGTGGCTGATGAACTGTATAGTACTTACTATTTTAGGCGGGCCCCTGTTTTTAAATTCTCACGCGTTGAACAAGTTGAACTACGAGCAAGATCGATGAGCTGCGCGAGTTGGACGCGTCAAAAACGCGTAGCAGGTGTATGTAGAGGTTCATCGCTGTAGATGAGCGACGCGACGCGATGACGCGATGATTACCATAAACGCGTCAAGTCACGCCCGTGGGACGTCACGTATCCCCTCGCACGACCCAACAGCGTTTCTCCATCTCAAGCATGTCCAACACCGTCGACGACACTGCCCGCTCTCCAGTCAAGTCAATAAAGCGTGCTCCAGTTGTCTACGGCAAGCGGTCTGACTCTAATCCTCTACTTTCACGTCTTGTCCCCACCGACGACTTTGAGCGGTCCTCTGAATACTCTACCATTCCTGATATTCGCACAGCGCCGTCTCCATCTTTGTCCATTCATGGGTCGGACAGCGAACCCTCTCGTGCTTCTGACGGAACCGACCCTTTCCAATTCGGTTTCAGGCATCGGCTCAAAGAACTGGATGAGGAATTCGACGACCATGATACACAACCATCCAAGCCTAGTGTATCCCCATCCAGGCGAGCCATACGTGCTGGTCCGTCACAAGTGAAAGACCCGCAAGATGTCTCCATGGGCACGCCAACCCTTTCTCCTCAACCGCGCCGTTCCTCTGGGAATCCATCATTGTCTCTTTCTCCGACCTCTTTGCGCGCCATTGAAGAACACCCACGCCTTTCCCCTCCTTTGCGCCGACTTGCAAGAGGGAGACGCAACCGTGTTCTCTCCGATTCAGAGGAGGAAGGCCCAAGCGACTCATCCTCTGTCTCGCCGGTGAGGCACGCCATTACAACACCGCATACTCGTTCATCTCCGACGCCACCTACCTCCGGGGAAATCCCCATGCCAAGCAGAAAGACAAAGGGGAAAGCACCTGCTCGTGATGTGCTACCACTTCTCTTTGAGACTGAACCATCAGCTGCCGAGGCTCCAACAAAGCCAAGGAAGGGCAGACGAAGCGAATCTTCAACACGCCCCAAGACGAAGGTGCGACTTTTCGCCCGCATCTTCTGTGGGATTCGTCCAGTGCTGAAATGTGTGTTACAGGCACCGACCAAGAAGGACCGGCGCGAAGCTGCGCTCGAATCCTCCCGAATTGCGGCTAATCGACCTGTTGAAGTCCATCGTACACAACAACAAAAGCATACGCTTGCTGCATTCCTAGCTGGTATTCAGTAAGTTCAACGCCCTCGCCAGAAACCAATGCTTACGTGCCCCACAGGCGAGGTAATACTGTGCCCCCAACATCTGGCACAGAGTTGCCGTCAGACCCCATCGAGAGATTTTCGTCTCCAGCTCACAAGTTAACGCGAGTGCCACCTCCGAATAACCTGTTTGGCCCATCCACGGGACTTTTAACTTCCAAGGGCTCAGGAACCAGTAAACAATCGTCCTCGTCTAGATTCCCCGATGAGCCCCCTCCCGCAGCAGCAGATTCTGACGAGGAGATGTCGTCGATAACCGCCATCATTCAACAATCAAGTGGGAGGAAGGAAGAGAGGCTACAGGCAGCGAAACAGGAGGCCTTGCAACGTGCCGACATGAACACAACTCTTGGAGCTGACAGTGATGATGACGACTTGCTGATCGTCAAGGATGACATGCATGCCGTCGCTCGAGAAGAGGCCGCACAACGACGACTAGACAAGGCACACCGTAGCCCGGTCAAGGACATGACCTTATTACGAAGAATTAATCATCCTAGTGCTCGTCCTGTCACAGTTTCTCCTCTCAAATTTTCAAAACGAGAGTTGCAGGAACTTGCCAAGCCGTCCTTCGCACGTACGGGGAATGGGCCCAAGAACCCCCTCAGCAAAAAGCAACTGGATCTGTTGATGGTGTCGCAACATAACAAAGGGCAGCTCGAGTCCATCAAACGCCACGAAGAGGAGTGGGTCAAAGGGGGCGGAAGGCTGTCGCGGGATACTGGTGGCGACACACAGACTTCGCTTTCACAGAAGCTCGAAGCGTATGCGGAGCAAGGACTCAAGGCTGTGGAAGTTGCTGACGCAGTCGGGGACGAGGCAAACACCGACGAAAGCGACGAAGAATATACTCCGGATGCACGAGATCCCGAAAGTCCCCAGCCCATGGAAGCAGATGAGGCAGAGTCGGACGACGACATGGAGGTTTTACAAAGTCTGCAGCCCACAGGTGACGATGACGAGGATGACGAGGAACTTGTCGCACCATCGAGACGTAGCAAGTCTGGCCAACGTCGCCCTGGTGTCGTTCTCGGATCGGATGACGAAGGGGAACAACCGGCACATCATAACCTGCCCACTGCGCAGAGAGATTCTACTTCGTCAATGGAGCCCCAGACCGAGGATGAAAATGATAAGGAGAACAGCGCAAAGCTGATGTATGATCGCAGTGAAGACAAGGAGAACAAGGCTGTTGTGCGCCATGAATCTTCTCCCGAGCTCACTTTCGGCTCAAGCATAGGATCCCTACATGCTGAGGATGGCGTTCGAAGGGGTCTCTTACTTTCTTCGGTCGCAGGTTTCGATGCCACCACGGGATCACCAACGGAAGATGTTAGATCGCCACTGAAAGACATTTCAAAAGACGAAGATGATCCTTTCTTATCCACTCCATCGAAATCACCATTCGCCGAATGTCTTCTCTCCAGTTTGGCGAGATCACCACCACGCACCTGTCCGTCGACGCTCAGCCTTGGATCGCCGCCAGTGTTGCGGAGTGAGCGTATTGGCCGGATAAATCGATTCTCCTCTGATCCAGAGACCGACGAGAATGATCCACCAGTTTTCAAGGCGTTACAACCTTCGTTTTTGGAAAGGCTGCATAGTCAAAGCAACCCTGGACCTTCTTCATTAGCCTCTCTCGACCTCCTCACAAATAGCGGATTCTCCCAGTTATTTTCTGTCAGTCAACCATTCTTCCGCAACCAAGGAAATTCTGCTAATCAATCCGCATGTTTTGTTAGGCCGAGGATCAGTGCTTGAAGCGGTCTGTCGACGGGGCAGAGAACGACGGGCTATCGTTAACACTCGATGTCGGGCTGAAGCCCGCTCACCAGGTTAGCGGTGCCTTGCAGCAAAAAGCTGAAGCCATATTTGAGAAAGAGCAAGAATATGTTGTCGCTGCGGCAGCTCAACAGAAGGAAAGGCCGGAAGAGCCTCTCTACATCAACGACCATGGGTACGACAAGCTCCCTCGCGAGTTCGCCCACCTAACTGTTTTATTGTCGTCCTTGTCAGATTCCTTACACAAACTCGGCCTGAAGGCTCAAGTCCGGAGATGTACCGTATGACATCTTCTCAAGTGTCCAGGTTCGTCGGAACTCAGGCCCACATCACGCAAACACAACTCAGCGCACGTCCTCCTCTCCGCACGCTGTCCTTTGCCGCCTCTCCGGACTTCGCTTCAGAGGCACAACCACTCAGGCGGTTGCGTAAACGCAGCGCTTCGCCACTGGAACAGAGGGCTCTGGGACAAAAGAATAGTCCAGATGCCAAGTTGAATGCGTTTAGTATTCTCGGTAAAGTTCCTAAGCCAGTATCCAAAGGACAGCATGAAAAACAGAAGAAATCCGAATTCGTGGCTGTTGAAGCCGAGGAATCGGACGAGGACGATATGTTCGGCTTTGGAGGTCCAAAGCAGGACAACGACGAGGAAGATGACCAAGACCAAGACAAGATCATCGAGGGCCTCGTAGATGACACAACCATGGATGCTGAAACCGAAGCTGCTGATCTTATTCAGGAGAAATACAGGTGAGTGCGATTTCCATTCCGTATAGTTCAATGCCGAAATTCGGCTGTTAGAGAGCATGAGGAAGAAGACGACGAGCGACTTCAGAAACTGCATCAGGATGCCATCGAGGGCAAATTCCGAATGAAGCGTCGTGGCGGTATTGGCTTGGAAGATGACAGTGACGAGGATGACGACGAAGATGCACACCGTATACGCCAACGAATATACAAGAAACGAAAGATTGAAGGCGATGGTCTGGAAGCTCTTGGTTAGTGATTCGTCGTGAAAACATCCCATAACTTACACGAGTTTCTAGGTCAAAATGAAGAGACAAGAGCATTCTACAATACATACCACCAAGACTTCATCGACGACAACGGTGACGAGTTTGCACATTTGCGGGAAGACGCTGCAATGCCCGCGGACTATGACGACACCCAAACTGAAGAGCCGGGGGAGACGGTATCTCTGGATGAAATCCGACAACGTGTGCGCGAGTTGGCGCAGAATAATCCTGTTAGTGCAAACCGATTATTTTTCGGACATTTCTAAACCATATCACAGGAGGAGGTTAACGTGTTGGACCCCGAGGACACCAGTTGGATTGACCGATCCATGGCGATTGATCCCGACGAAGCGGTCCGCGTAAGGGTGGTGAAACATCGACGGAGTACTGGCAAATCCACGGGCCGCCATCCAAATGCTGGTCCACTAGACTTTGACGTCGAGGTGAGTCTGCTCTTGCAAGGAATCCGCCTGAGCTTACGGTCAACACTGCAGCGGCCGGAGCGATCTGTGGACGATAAGGAACGCGCGCAAATGCAGTCTTGGGCAAAAAACCAGAAGTTGCAATACCAAGGCACAGGGCGATCGGGCAATAGTGCTGCCGTTACTGGCCACAAAAAAGGCAAGGCTGCAGGATCTCTGAGGCCAACCCGATTATCAAATTCAGCAACGGTCAGTGAGGCACGCAAGGTGAAGACTTCAAGGAGTATATTGTCCACAGTATCTGATAGGAGCGGTAAATTTGCATGAACAATATTGAGTTATCGTCTATTTGTATATACTTATGTGCTCTTGAATGTCTTCCGTTGTGACTATTGAATCACTACCCAATGACCGGTGAAAATCCAAATATACACAACGATAATGGTACCGAGCGGGTACCAACAAGATGTACAGGACTCGCACTCGGGAAGAACAACCAAGCGAGAGCTCTAGAGAAAAACGAAAGGGGTATCGCGATGATAGATAACTCGTAGGTTTGAATAGATGTTTCGTAGTATTTAGGAATAATGAGATTAATGACTCTGTTTGCCTGGCAAGGGTCTGCCGAAACGGACCCATGTGTTACGAGGACGCGTAGGTTGAACGAGTGAAAGATTTCGTGATTGACGTGCGGCCGTTGGACTTCTGCGTTTACGCGCGCTGGTTTGCATCTGAAACAAAGATTGATACTACCTGAGATAAAGCGAAGATATAGGCTCACTTTGTGTCTCAGCATGATCAATTTTGCCATGCAGACTGGTGGCCCAGTCTCCCTGACCGGATTTCCTGCACAAACGTAAAGAATGTTGACTGGTAGAAAGAGGACAGCGTACGAGAGGCCACCAATGCGAGGCCAGCCTCGTGAGCGTCGAGAGTATCACACCCTTCCATGATGGACCTTCTTACTGCAGGGGACAAGAGGCATAACAGTAAGAAGGCGGAAAGGAGGGATATGAGGAATGTGGAGGACATGAATGATCGGTCGAGAGGGAAGCGGCGCAAAGCACGCAGAGTGGCACTGGCTTGACACAAGCAATATTCTAATCGATTAGTCAGCATATTGATGTTTGACAACCGCGTCTTCAATGTCCCAGCTGCTAGCCTCCACAGTCATATCAGCAGTAGGACTCTCCTGCAAAGCTTTCCTCAACTCCGGCCTTTGTTCCATCACAGTCAGCAATTTACCCATCTTATTAGACGCACTCAAGAGCAACGGCAGGCGTAGCGGTCAAGGTTTAATAACAGGTATGTACTATATACCGCAGTGTGGCGTCCGTTTCAATTGTTTGAATCTCTAAACTTCAGTTTCAAATCACTTGTCCACGTCTGTCCATGCCCTGCTTGCAACATTCTATCTCTCACCATTCTGTCTAGCCTCGATGATCCCCTAACCTGGGGTATACTTCCGTTCAAAAATTTTACAACTTCACATACCATACGATGGGTTTTGGGTGCTTCGGATATCATGTTTACGAATCCGTCAGTGAAGCGGAAATTATTACCTCACCGTGTTTCATGCTCAAGTTCTGCGGTCAGAAAGTCTTTTCTCGGCTTTCTTTCGTAAAGGACAGGTAATAGAAACGTTTCGGGGAAACGGTATCTGGCAGCCCGCGCTCGATCTGGCTATCGACAAGCTGAACCAGGGACACTGGGTTCGTATCTGTTGTCGTCCATTTGCTATTCATATCGATCGTATTCCAGCTGCACATGTTCGGAGAGGGTAAGGTATGTCAACCTAACATGTACTCACGGACCGATGGTACCGCATATCTACCACGTTTC
Source organism: Zangia roseola (assembly GCA_038090095.1). Taxonomy (NCBI): domain Eukaryota; kingdom Fungi; phylum Basidiomycota; class Agaricomycetes; order Boletales; family Boletaceae; genus Zangia; species Zangia roseola. The sequence goes on from JBBPMD010000048.1 coordinate 42,972, forward strand.
AAGTGGGGTGTGTACGTGTTTTGTTGTTGCAGAGTTGGAACCCTTCTCACCGTGATGTGCCTCCATCAGTGGACGTATCATCATGGAAACCGATGTCCCACCCCTGATCTTACCAGTGTGGTTGACGGGTACGAATCTCCAATATTGGCGTCCCCTTAAATCTAACCAAACGCGCATAGGATTCGACAAACTGATGCCAGAGCATCGCCCGTTCCCACACAAGTACTTTCCAAAGATGGGTGTCCAACTCGGTGTCACATTCGGGGACCCTATACCACCTGACAAGATTCTGGCTGCATTGAACGTGCTACACAGGCACAGCCCCTTGTCAATAGGAGACGATGGGTCACCTAACAGATCGGGATCGGGGCCCGGCAGTGTCTTGCGCGGTAGAGGGTGGATGGAAAGTATGATTGTTCAAGCGGGCGGGTACCCTATCGTGGAGCGCAAAGATACCGAGCGATGTGCACGACTGGATGATGTTCGGAGCGAGGTTACAGCCATTGTGCAGCGAGCTGTTGAGGATCTGGGGAGGAAGGTGTCAGGCAACATGCTAGACCTTCCGACGCCTTCGTGCTGAGCACTTTGTCCTAATCTAAGAGTTCATCATCTCAATCATTCACTAGTCACGGATGTGCGTGCCTTGTGAACACTGAAAGCGAGCATCACGGGAACAATATACCAGTCACTAGTTCTGGTGAAATGAGGACTGGGTGGGTCTAGTTTTACATTTATTTGCAGCGAGTTTTGTGCTTCGGGCCGTAGACAAATCATGGTGACAGCTCCAGAGTGATGTGTCGATGGGTGTGATACGAGTATGTCAAACCGCTCGCTATACAGGTTTAGAGTCACATCACTCAGACTGGCAAAGATAGCGGAAGCAAAGCCAAGTATCGCTCAGAGTTCTGGATTAACTGTACTAACTGAAATGCACCATGTATGGGAGTCAGTATTACAATTGTCTGAATGAAAGAAATATTGAACGTTTGTTTGATCATAAATTTCTTCGTCGCGGTTCGTATATGATCCTAAATGCCATGGGTCTTGTTTTCGCTGTGGGGGAAACAGTCAGTCCAAATCCAGGTGAACGAAAGGGAGATACGAACAATTCGATGTCATCCGTGTCGGTGTGATCCTTGATACGGAAGTGAATCATCGGAAGAGCGAACGCCATCCCCACCGCACACAAAATCCATGTAGAGAGAAATATATTCATGTAGCTGTTGGGATGTTCATCGCACCTCGATTATAAAACCATAGGACGGAGAGCTTACGGCGCTCCGACAGCATCCGCATGCCATGCACCGGCGGCACCAGCAGATTGCAACGCTTTATCTGTGAACGCTGAGTTACGATGTTATATGCGCAGCGAGAAAGGCGACGTACAGAACCCAGTGAAGACGGCGAGTTTCGACAAATCGTTCGACATGGCCCCCATTAGCCAGTACACAAACGTTTGCCACATGGCATCCAAAAGACCGCAGAAAATGTAGAGCCAGGCGCGTGCTGGGTATTCAGGATCGCTGAAATCAATGTCCGGATGCGGAGTGGCTCGTGTATAGTTCCTAAGACGTCCCTAAACTTGGGTATTTCTGCATCAGGGGGGAAAACGCACTTCTGATACTCGTAGCCCCATACGTGGACGATAAAGACCATTGCTGTTACGATGACCCAACCAGCAAACGCACGCGTGCGACGCCTGAACTGCGACCGATCAAGGACACAATACCCAATGAACATGGACCCGAATATCTGCGCTGACCAGTAGATGAGCGCGTTGAGACTACGTGTGCGAATGTTGAAAAGCGCGGCATTGAAGTCGTTTGCCTCTGTAATTTTCAAATTTGATCAGCAGGTCACTGCACTGAGGTAGGATACTCACGCCATGTGTAGAAGTAGTTGCTGGCAACGAACATAGGGAACAGCAAGATAACCGTTGGATCAGTCTTGAGAGCAACGTAGAGGCTATAGAATTCTGCCTTCCAGGATGGCTGCCGTGGTAGGATAACTTTGGTTCCATCCATCCTGACAACTTTCCCTGGATCCGCCAGGAATGGAGACAGGGCTACTCCAGCGAGAGTAATAATCAGGAAAGCGACCTGGAGGGTGTATGAAACTCAGCGCGACGCTTCTTTTAGAAGTGATAGTACACTAACGTAGGTTCCATTTGAAACTTGATAGGTCGAACATCAGACGTGTTGTGATCTTATTCAAGTGTTACACTAACCTGTGCTCCCCTGACAAGATTTAAGTGTGTGATCTTGCAGGGAATTCAATAAGATAACATACCTGGTTGTCGTAATTGAGGCCAAACGCAACCGCCGAACCGATCACAGCACCCAGGTTGAAGATTGCCCAGAAAATACCAATGAAGAGACCCTTTTGTGCCTCGGTGGGGTAAGCCATCATCAAACTACCTTGGGCGGTCCATAGGAACCCTGCACAGATACCAAGGATGGCACCTGCGACAACGACAAAGTCATATGCCTCGGGGTGAATATTATCTGCCCTGATTTAGTAAAGTCAGTGCCAATGACAAGTAAGATGGCGATATCCATACAAGAAGGAAGCGATGTAGAGGGAGTACCCCAGTGTCCCGATGAAAAGGGTTAGGCGAGTACCGATCACGTTGTTGACCGTCCTGTGGAGAATCAGTTATCGAAAGCATCCCATGGAAAAGTGATACGAACCCTGAGAAAAATGCAAAGAATGCAAAGGTGGCATAAAGTGCTGTATTCGAGTTGGCCTGGGCAGCTGTGTTAACTTGTCCGCCTCCGCCAATCCCTCCCAGGGCGTTGAACATGCCAGGACACATGAAACAGACGAATCCGAGCATAGTCACTTGGAAGTAAGGGTGGTAATAGAGTCCCATCAATCCTGTGGGGCGCTCGAAGATCTCCTGGCGCTGCGAGCCAGAGTCATCGCTCCCACTCTCCAATGCCTTCTCTTGGATGACGTCTGCCATGAGGGAGTAGGGGATGTAGCGAGTACGGTCACACCGCGCCTACGCGAGTACTTATAGGCCCCGGTTATCATCCGGTCGGAGGTGCATGTGGTTCACGGATGTAATATATACCTACCCACGCAACATAAAAATATCCATGCATGGGGCTTCTATGAAGATTTGCCACATCAGAGTGATACGGTTCGAACCGACTAGAGCAGTTCTAGACACGAATCGCGGAACCAACACTCACTATCGTCCAATAAGTCGACTCGTCCTTGAACTCATCAAATTATTGCGCCCATTGGGTGTGCACGCCTAAGCATGCGGCCAGTGCGGTCACCCGTCGGCTAGTGTATTCGGTATGTCAAGATAAGGCAGGTAATGGGTCACATGCGTAGATGAGTCTCGTGAAATATGAATGGAACTGTGTACTTGTTACCATGCTCTCGGGATCAGCCCGAGGCCGAGAGACAAATACAGCTACGTTCCTGGCACGGGAACCTCGCGCGGGCTTGTGAAGTCATGTTATTATCTTGCTACAGCACATGTCTCGAGCCATTTCTGGCCAGGTACGACTCGGTACGTCGGTGTCCATAGTACTTTGGATGATCCAAACATCAAAGAAGGCATCAAAACGAGTGGGGGCCACTACAACCACATCCACGCCAAGTCGATGACAGGTAGAGTGACCAAAAGTGTGTCGGATTAGGGTGGTATATCCAAATCGCATCCGCTCTCGCCTGGTTCATCGAAAACGACACACGCCAAATTGGGCTGGTGACTGGCATCACCTAGCCTCTGAATGAATAGGCGGACTTTCAGCCAGTACTGATTTCCAACGAACTGACGACCTTTCCAAGCTGGTTCACGAGCATCAAGTAGGGTGTTGACTTGTCCGCTCATCGCGTCGGAAGACCTTACCCATAATATTTCATGCATGGCATTGGGGTGTTTGTTTGGAACACAAGGGATTGAACAACACATGTAAACAAAGAACAATAATGTCTTTTTGGCTGGCGCCTAAGCAAGCCTGCAGTAAGGTGTCACACTGTGCTCGTGTTTGCTGTGCTCAACGTTCTTACAACAGCGTGGCCATGAATGTCGTTGACAATGTCAACAGTTTCTTACAGAAGTGGTCTAGGAATGGGGAGAACGAGTGGTATGTTCAATCTTCTCTGGGGCATTTTCGCCTTAATAGCCTGTTTGCAGTCGAAGTTTCCTTGTTCCAGCTCATACGAACCCTATGGACCAGACCAGCGTCGAAACTCTCACAACTGCGTATCACACCCTCCTATTCTCCATGCTGAGGACTTGGGTACCGCGCGGTTCGTTGTCCCCGCAAGGTTTCGTCGATTTCGTCGAGTCGGTCCTAGTGTCTTTGCCTTCTTCCTCTGCCAAGTCAAGGTCCATTCAGAGCGACACTATGTTCGGCGAACTGCTTGTCGACACCGTTTGGTCCCTTGACGCGCAGTTGGATGAACTTGTGGCGGATGCTAAAACTGTCGTTGCGACTGCACAACACGCAACACAGCCCAGTGACTTGCACAAAGCCACGGAACTCAAGCAAGTCGCGGAGAAAGACAAGGACCTTCTCGTTGACGTTGTCAAGAGGCTCCTGGTGAGCATCAATGAATCTCCGGGACACGCTAAACTCATTGTCTATCTAGTGTTCTGGGATAACCAATATAGCTGTATGCCGGGAGCGTCTTGATCTGAGTCTTCTTGCCAATGTAGGTCTTGTATTGGACAGGTCATCGTTCGAAAAGAAGGAGATCAGAACAAGGACCGGACTCTTGTAAGTTCTTCGCGAGCGGTGCATTGCGTCGGTTGACATTCTGGGTTGATTTACAGCTACAAGCAGAACAAGTTCAACCTCCTCCGCGAACAGTCGGAAGGCTACAGCAAGCTATGCGCAGAGTTGATGAGTTCTCTAGGACCTGCCCATTCTCCACATGATGGCAGACCTGTCGAGAGTCCCGCATCCATAGAGGAACGCTCTCGAATTGTATGGGACAAGATCATGGGCCTCATTGGATATTTCGACCTCGATCCCAATCGTGCCCTTGACATAATCCTCGACGTGCTCAGTGTCAACATCATGACCCACTACAGTTTCTTTCTTTCCCTTCTGTCTTTCTCACCGTGGACGGGGCCTGTGAAGTGGTCTCTGACTCACAAAATCGACCTTTCCATGCCCCCCGAATCATCTCTAGATCAGTACCAGGGGAAATCGCTAGATGAGGTCCTTGAAATCGCGGAAACACTATCTCTCAGCCACGGGGGTTCGAGTTCAGTTCCGAGCACCCCTGAGTCGCGAGTACTTGCCCAAGTCCTTGGTTTCAAGTTCGCATTCTATCAGGTTTGTCACATATCTTCACATCTGTCCTACCAGTCTGAATATCGTGCAGAGTTCAGACGTCCATGAACCGGTGCCGAAGAATTTGTACCTGACAGCCGCTATGTTAATACGGGAAGGATTTATTTCGCTTGAGGAGCTATATCCCCATGTAGGCCGATATTACTGAGTGATACGGCATAACTTAACACCCCATTCAGTTGTCACCGTCTGATACAGACATGGACTCCTACCTCAAGGATTATCTGGAGCAGGGTCAACAAAAAATCGCAGACGCCAAGATCACCCAACTGGCAATGGCAGCCCCTTTAGAGTCGACGAACTCCGGCTCAAAAGCGCGTCCAGAGCCTGGAGAGGAAATCAAACAGGATATGGATATGAAGCTGCCCAACCAGAAGGCCGCTCTCGCCAGTGCCTTACTTTCTGTTGGCGCCTTACGACCCGCTGTTGCTATCTTGACAAAATTTCCGTGGTTTGTCGACGCTCATGTCGAACTCGCAGATCTAGTGCTCCGCACCCTCAAGCATTCTATTGCACCCCTGTATGATACGACTTTTGTTCTGAAGGAGCGGAATCCCAGCTTCACTCAGCCTCGTGTTCGATATGGGTCGACTGGCATGTCTCATACGCCTTCCCGCAAGTCACAGCTGACGTCAGTTGCACCGACACCTCCCAGCACGGCTACCACCGACTTCGTATTCTTTTTCCCTGACTGGCCAGAGCGGGTTCCCTTGTCGACAGCGTTTGAGGATCTGGTGGACGTCATTGAACCTCTTATGAGTTTTGCGGGCCTCCACATATCGCGGGATCCATTGTTCGTGACAAAAGTGGCGCGTCTAGGGAGATCACAATTAATGTCGACGGTAAACTGGTTCTTCTTGTGGTTCACCAATGCGCTCATCGTCCTTTCAGGCTCCTGTTGATCCTGTCACGAAGAAACCCGCAGGAGAGCCAGATCCCTCGAATCCTGCTCGCATGTTCTGGTTCAAACTTTTGCGACGATACTTTCTACCCTCCCTACCTCTCATCCGAGGAAATGCTGTTTGCACTGTTGAGATATGGAATATTATCCGGCAGTATGAAACAACCACTCGGTGGAAGCTTTACGGGGAGTGGAAGGCTAGCATATATGGCTCACATCCAGAACTACGCATACGTCAAGTGCAAGCTGATCGGGAATCCAAAGGAATATTGCGACGGTTATCACATCAGACCGTTGACACGTTGTCTGGCACGGTCGCGAAATTGGCCCATTCTAATCCCTGTATTTTCTTCGCAAACGCCGTGAACCAAATTATGGCGTATGATAATTTGGCGGGTGTGGTGATCCAGGCACTTCGATATGTCACCACTATGGGATTTGATGTATTAGTTTACATCATTCTTGACGCGCTCTCCAACCCTTACAAAAATCGGGTGAAGGATGACGGTGTCAATATTTCGGATTGGTTGCAAAGTAAGTCAGGTTATGGAATTTCGTGACGACTTTCTGACAAAAACAGGTCTCGCGTCTTTCACGGGCATGCTGTTCCGTCGATACAGTGCGGATTTGTCCCCACTCCTGAAATATCTAGTGCATCAACTATACAATGGACAGACGACGGAAATAGTGGTCCTTCGCGAGCTTATCTGGAAAATGGCCGGTATCGAACCACTTCCAAGTCTGTCGGACTCGCAAATTACTGCGATGGCCGGTGGTCCTGCACTACGCATCGAAGCAATCGCTTCCACAACTCGAGGTGCCCGTCTGGATCCTGGCGATGCAATACTCAAAGGTCCTCACCGGCTGGGAAAGAGCCTACTGGAGACGTCTTTGGCATTGTCTCTACTCATTCAGGTCGCGCAGCAGCGTCAATCCTGCGTATTTAAGGCTCCAGACACCCATCTCAAGTCTCTCACAAGTCTGTTCGATACCGTAGGTTACGCGTCATGTGCTCGAATACTGGTCTCAAAATCGCTTGTCCAATCCAGACCCACGGGGTGCTATTGCAGTACCTAGAACTTCTCACCTCTCCGGCCGTTGTTTCCCCTGAAGACTATGCAAAAAGAATCCTTCCTTCTCTGGCTGACCTCGGGGAGTTGTATGGAATCTCTGCCCCAATCTGCATGCAGATTATTCGTCCGATGCTTAATAACATCCTCTTGGTAAGTGCTCGATTTGCAATAGTTGAGTGAATACTGACCGGCTTTTAGAAAATGGCCTTGTTAATGCAAGAAAAAGAGCGTGCTGCCAATGAGGAAGCCGAGAAGCGTCTGAAGGCTCGCCTGTCTGCGAAACGTGATCCGTCAGCATCTGTGTCGCGCATGGAATCACCGAACGGTACCAATACGCCACGGGATACTTCTGAGCATAAGCCATCGTTGGCTGAGAGCAATGAGGATAATGCAATGGATATTGAATTGGAAACGTCCCCCGTTGCGGAGGTTCGTAGATCATACTTGATCGAAACGCTCAGCACAATGACGACCACAACCTTGTAGAGTCCTTGGATACCTGAATTGGAAGCACTCTTCGAAGGTGTGCGAAAGATCGCAAAGAGCAGCGCGATTGACGTGATTGGGTGAGTCTCCCCAATAAAAATCCAAGCTCTCAATTCAACAAAGTTTTGTCAAGCCCTGCATTTTACTTGACTTTCTGGCAACTGTCCATGTACGATCTGGCTCCGCCAGCCGCCAGGTATGACGAAGAGGGAGCTGCATTACGCACCCTTAGTCGACAAGAAGATGCCAAATATATCAGTGCCGACCGTTCCTCAGATCGTACGAAGAGGCTTACGGCGAGCTCACATAGGGCAAAACGCGATCGGTGTAATGCGTTTGTTAATACGTTAGCCCAAGAGTTCAAGGAACAGACAGCTTCGAGAGTCTTCACGTTGAAACGTTTAGCACGAGAAAAGCAGCACTGGTTTGCTCATGGTGAGTTCGCATTATCTTGGTCAGTTCGTGCAACTAATCTACTGTCCAGTCGAGCATCGTTATGCTGTCTTGGCAACCGCGATTATTGAACACTGTATCCAACCTCGTTGTTTATTATCGCCTATGGACGCCGATTACTGTGCACAAATCATCAAGGTCATACACACACAGGGAACGTTGGGCTTCCCCACCTTGATGTGCTACGACAAGGTTAGCATCAAGTTTTTACACGACGTGTTAAATAAAGCTTTGGACCTCAGCTTCTCGGAGATCACATCAAAACGGTGATTTTCTCCTGCAGTGAATACGAAGCGAAGAACTATGGTATGATCTATCCTACAGTCGCGTATATGAAACATAACCTTGGGCAACAGGTCGCTTTTTGTCAGGGGTTCTTACGGACTTATGGAAGTGGGCACAAGACGAGCAACTCTTCATCCATGAGAACCGCACGAAGGTCGGTGGAAGGACTGTTCTTCTTCCGGGTTTCCAGCCGCGTTGGACCAACAAGGACCAGATGAACCTTTTGCCAGAAGATTTGTTGCCGTGGTCGGGCTTCAAACAGATTCTACGAAAATGGCACAGGAAGCTAGGGAGGGTGAGCAGGAAGGCAATTGCACGAGCAATTTAACTAACATCCCTTCACAGAGCCTTTGCAATTGCATTGAAACAGGAGAATTCATGCATGTCTACAACGCCATTGTCGTATTGAAGGAAATTCTTCCCGTCTTCCCTCTGGCTGCTGTTAGCGAGTATGGACCCGTCATCGATAGCATCATTGATAAACTGGTGGAAGGCGAAGAACGGGGTGATCTTAAGATCCTAAGCAGGGCGTAAGTACTTCATTCCTTCATCGTTGAATCTAACCCTAATATCATCCCAGCTACTCCGCGGCTTTGAAGAAACGCGAGCCTCAGTGGGCAGTTCCGCGACCAACGCCTCCCAAGGTCGGGATTTTTTTTACCGACGCTTTCTTTCTTGCCTGATTTCGTTTGCAGGTGAACGGGGGCACGATGTCTCCAAAGCCTGTCCTGTCCGCCTCACAAGCGCTCGACAAATCACGGGCTACACAGCCGTCGAACGGTTCTGCGGTGACTGACACGCGCCGAGAAATGAACTCAGTCTCAAGTCTCCCAACGGCCCCAAGGCAGGTATCGGGCGTCAGTGATGAAAGACCGTCTACGCCAGCTAGCTTAGCCAAATTGGCCATTGAAAGGTATGAATATAACTTATATGAATTCTTATTCTCAGTGGATACGGTCCGATCAGCATTCCTAGGCCCGAAAGGGTGAAGCGAGTCAAGCCGGACAAGGGGAGTGAATCGCCGGCACCGGATGGCGAGAGCCTGCTCAAGCAAGACGTCATGGATGTCGATGCTACTCCAATTGCACCGAAAGAGGGAAGGGCACACCTACCGCAAGAACCCGCCTCATCACGCTTTGGGGGGAGACAGCCATCTGCCGCTTCTCAGAATTCCTTGCCTTCGGTGCCTGTTGATATCCGGGCACCTATTCCTAGCCACAAGGAAGCTCCCAGGCAAGCCCTTAGCCCGCGAGAACCCCCCCTATCCCCTAGGGAACGGATTGAAGAGAAACAGTTCCAAGATACCATGCCACCGCCAAAAGCTCCAAGCCAAACTCTTTCAGCGCAAGAGCTTCGCGAAACAGCCAAGCAAACGATCGGCCACCGTGTGTCGGAGAAATCTGATGACCGGCGATCGGCGGGCATCGATGCGCGCAGCCAGCCAGGTTCTGGAGCTCCGTCTCCATTGCCACGCCGGCGTACTGCGTCTCCTGGAACAAGCAATCACAGCTTGGAGAGTCGAGCGAGTGGCGAGCGCCGTTCCGAACGTGGAACTGGAGAAATTGACCATGTGGATGGGAAACCAGAACGAGATACTCGGCAGGAACCACGATTATCCCGCAAAGAGGGTGGCGCTGCGCACGGTCCCCGAGGCGAAAGGGCTGCAAACCATCGTGCCTCTGCTCGAGAGAGTGACAGGGATCGGGAGAGTGACAGGGAACGTGACCGAGAACGTGGCCGGGATAGGCATGGAGAGCGTGACCGTGATAGGGAGCGCGACAAGGATCGCGACAGAGAGCGAGAGAAGGAGAAGGACAGAGATCGTCGCGACAGAGATAGGGAACGCGACAGAGACAGGGACCGAGACCGCCATCGTCGTGACGACAAGGATCGCGACCGCGAATCGCGCAAGGACCGGGACAGGTCAGGTCAAATTCCAGGGCCTGGAACTTCCGCTGCCACACTAGAGCCCCGAAGTCTTCCTACCCGACCGGACCCCACACGACACCGCGCTGGTGCTCAAGCCGGGGACGATGCTCTCGGCAAAAGGCGTCGATTGACTGAAGACGATGTATGTGTCCCAGTTTGGTTGATGTGACTTAACTCACTTGTTGACAGGCCGACCGCACCTCAAAGCGTAGCTCTCGCAAGGACAGTCACAGAGAGGACCGTGGCCGTCGCGCTGACAAAGAAAGTCACGAACGACCTCGGGATTCCGATAGGCGTCGAACGGAAGCCCAGACATCTGAAGGAGAGCCCCGCCCACCAGTCGATAAGGTATATTGAATAATTGAATATCGTGGCATCTTTAAACATGACTTAACAGCCCAGCGAGAAGCGGATACCCGATGGCCCCAAAGCCCTGCCGCCAACCACTCCGTCAGCGCCTAGGGCAATGTCTTCTGTGGATGGTTCCAGGGGTGGAAACAAAGTTGAGCCTAGCGCTAGCCGAAGCGGCGGTGATTGGAAAGGTCAACAACGTGACCACGGGCCACACGCGTATCCTGGTTCAGCGGGTGCTGGCACCCCAGACTCCTCCAGTTTACGTTCAAGGATAGGCGAGAAGGAGACTACGCGCTCGGCTCCCCAAGCACCAACGGCAACTTATCGGTCTGATGCGCCTCCCAAGGACGATGACCGTGATAATAGGAAACGAACGGCGACTGGTGGGTATTCACCCGTCAATTTCCAACTGGAGTTAACCTAGCTACTGTCTAGATCGGGATAAGGACGTTGGAGAGGCCAGTAGCGTCCCAACAGGCGACCTCTCGTTGCAGCCATTGAAGCGACCGAGGATCATTCGCAATCGTTACCCTCACGGACTAGCCAAGAGGACCCTTCCGATTGACCCCCAGGCAGGGGATAAATCGCGATCGACGAGGAAGGATTAAGTATGGGTGTTCTTTTGTAGATGAGGTGGTGTATCCTATATTCACCACACCCCGTAATAAATGGAACACTGTTACATTACTTCTTTCCCCTGCCACGTGAAGTGTATATGCATATATTACTGGATGAGTAGTAATAGTTGTCAAGGAGTGGCTCCGAGTTGAATCAGGTTATACGAGTTGAATCGAAGGTAGGATGTGGTTCACTTCCTTATCAGTGTGAGGAACTCCTCGCGCGTTTTCTGTTGTGTCCGGAAACAGCCCAACATACAAGAAGTCACAGTGATAGCACCAGGCTTTTGTACACCACGCATGGTCATGCACATATGACTGGGGAGAATTGAGCGATAGACAAGCCAGAAAAGAAACACTCACGTGGCCTCCATCACGACTGCAACGCCACGGGGCTTGATGGCCTCCTGAACTGCGATTGCGATTTGTTTGGTCAGCCGCTCTTGAACCTGGAGACGACGACTGAATGTCTCAGCAATGCGTGCAAGTTTAGAAAGCCCCAACACGAGCTGATTGGGAATGTAGGCAATCGCAATCTAAGAATAGTGTGATCGTGTGTGTCACGGAACTTGGAGTGGTACCCACCTTGCCTGTGAAGGGAACGAGATGGTGTTCACACAGGCTGGAGATGTCGATGTCACGGACCAAAACCAACTCGTCGTGGTCCTCTGCGAACACGGCATCGTTGATGACATCTAAGAAGGAGATGTAATTCGGGACGTATTCGGGTACGCCAAAGACTTGCCTGCCAAGCGTTCCTCGTAGCCTCGCGTCATCCACAAGATTGCTTGAGCGTATCTCTCGGGGGTTTTTAGAAGACCCTCGCGATCTGGATCCTCGCCTATACATTCGAGGATGGTGCGAACTGCGGATGCCATTCGGTTCTCACAGGCGGCGCGCTCCTGTGGAGTGGCATTGAGACGGGTGACGGTGGACTTGGCTGGAAGAAGATGGGTGATTCGATTCCAAGATGTGAGTGGGGAGGGAACACACCGGGCCAACCAAGGCCATTCGGGTCAGGGAGTGGGCTCCCGTTGTCAGCACCGGCGCCTGAGAGTGGAGTGGATATGCCGGAGGGTGGACGAAAGCCGTAACCGTCGCGAACATGAGGCCAGGGAGGACGTACAGAGACTGAGTGAGGCGAGTCGGGCTCGGAAGTGGTAGACTCAACCGGGTTAGGGCCAGCTCGGGGGATATCGGCACTGTGTGAAGGTTGGGACTCAGTAGTACGATGGGCCTCTACCTGTCGTAATTTGGAGGACAGGAGTTCGCTATGGTATGACATTTGAGACGGGTACGGAGATGGGTGGGCCGTGAGTTGTGTGGTGGTAGTACCCGGGTAAGCGGACGTATTTCTAAAAGGAGGGTAAAGTTTCATCTTCTCACTATGTGCTTAGAGTCGGGACGTCTCTGCCAAACTCGTCTGCACTGCACAACACTCATCACCTCGGATCTCGCTCGCGGGTGAGGCGGACTTGCCCCGAGAATGCTGTGACTCCTTCCGCTTCTTATAATCGCCATGTTATCTCCCCCTCCCCCCCCGTTTCCTTGAGAATGTCAAAACACTCTCGCCAGCTCAGGCGTCGGTGTCCACTCCCACAGAAACCCTTTTCGTCTCACCCCGTCGAACAGGCATGGCTGGCCTCTCGCGTCATACCACGTCGCAGGGGCACATACCTCATGCCCGGTGCACAACGCCCCATAAACGAGCCAAACATTAAACTCGCCTTCACAATCGCCCATGCGTCTCTCCCCAACTTCATGTCCACCTTGTGGGCCTTGCACCCCGTCCGGACCACCCTCATGATGATTCTCCACATCGTCCGGGGCTTCTTTCCTGCATTCAGGGGCTATTCCCAAGCAATGATCGTTGACGAGGTATGCACCTCCGGAATTCACCCCCGCACTCTGATACATCGTACATCCCAGCTCCAGACATTGGTCTCGTCCGGGTGCTTCCCATGGGCACGTCTCTTGAGGTTGCTAGCTACCGAGCTAGTTAGACGGGCCGCTGAAACGGCCATCGATTCATTTGCGTATGTCACGGATCATTTTCATGTCCGCTAACTGTTAACGGTGTCCCAAGCACTTCAAACGAACATATTGTTCATGAATCGGCCCGATTTTTTGTCGAATACCAGCAAATTGCGCAGCGGTTACGTCTTGATATCCCGACCCTCTCAGACCCCGTCGTCCGTGACTGTCTACAGGAGTCTGATCTGTTCGTTCGCTCCTTCACCGGAATGGGTAGTTTCGGTCTGCTCTCCCCTTTCGATTTCATACAAATATTCGCCTTAATATCTGAACTCATCTCCCACCTCCTCGTGCTCTTGTCCCTGACGGGTGGTTCCTCCAACTTGGGTGTCTTATTGCTATCTCTCCTATCCGCGCTATTCCCATTGCTTTTGAACCGTTTCATCGGCGCTCAGTCATCTCCAGAAATGCTTTACTCCCCTGACGAGGCTCGCACTGCCGAACGTCAAGAAAATCTACGGAATCTTGCCTACAATGAATCCCACCGTCAAGAGGTACTCCTCTTTGGCCTTGGCCCCTGGATTCTTCAATCCTGGTCTAATGCTAAGAAGGCCATGTTGTACGACGGAAACTCCTCGCCTTCGAACCAGTTGACGTTATCTCAGCTGCTGCACCAGATCAATATTTCTGACCTCCTATTTGCTCTGCAAAATGTGAGCATCCATTCCCAAGGTACCCACTTGACGGCGTTTCCTAACTCTCCTTCCACAGCTTCCACTTCTTCTCATGATTCAATCCTCTTCTGCATCACTCGGATCGTTGGCACTGTATCGGAGCTCAATCCAGGCTGTGGTCTTCACATTTGGTAACTTCTTAACGACAGTTCGTATGGCATTTCAGGGTATATTCTTGATGGGGGCATTCTGTGCAGCCATGAATATCCATCCTGAGCTGGAACCAATGGAGGAAGACGTCATAAATTATCCGAACTTGTCCTGCGGTATGAAAATCGAAGCCAGGTCCCTAACCTTTATTGGGCTTTCCTTTCTAGACTTGCTTACGCTCCGTTACAGGCACCTGTCGTACACTTATCCGGGAAGCAAGGAAGCATCCTTGAAAGACGTCACTTTCAGCCTGGAGGCCGGAGAATGCCTTGCGATCGTTGGTTACAACGGATCAGGCAAGTTCCGGGAGAAACCGTCGGCTCATCCTGGATCTAACCTGTCAGATAGGAAAGTCCACGCTTGCCAAAATCCTCTTGCGAATTTTAGATTTCGACCAGGGGGATCTCCTTATCAACGGTGTCGACATCCGGCGGTTGTCGCCTGCTGAGTACCATCACCATGTCACAGCGGTTTTTCAAGACTTTTCAAAGTTTAATTCCACCGTTCGAGATAATGTGGGACTAGGTTACGTTCAAAAGTTGCAGTCACACGCAACCGTTTCCCGTGCCATCCACCTAGGCGGGGCGGACACTTTCGTGGATTCACTTCCCAACGGTTTGAAGACAAAGTTGGACACCTCAGCGTTCGATGCCATGCCTCCTGCCTATCCGGGTACTCCGGGTTGCGGGATGTCCTCACGACAACATCATGGCCTATCAGGTGGCGAGGTACGCTTATATAATCACAATAGCGTGTGTTTCATTGGGCTTGACTTTTATGGCAGTGGCAAAGAATAGCAATCTCCCGCGCTTGCATGCGAGCTGATCGACCCGAGGTTGACTTGTTGTTGTTCGATGAACCCGTAAGTGACACGTCCCAGCTGTGCGCGTGTCGTCATAAGAGTGTCATCACTGACAGGGGCTTGGCAGACATCGTCACTGGATGCACATGCCCAGAACAAAATATTTGATACCATAAACCGTATCTCAGGGACCCCATCAGGCGACAGAACAAAAACCGTCATTTTCATTACACACCGACTTTCCACCGCGCGTCGTGCCGACAAGATCGCGATGATGGAACAAGGGGTACGTCGTTCCACATCATCCTTGGCGACATTAATGACCGTGTTGTCGGTTTGCAGAGGATAACCGAGTTTGGTACCCACGAAGAGTTGCTCATGAAAGGTGGCTCCTATGCCGCCCTGTACAAAGCATCCATTTGAGGTGGATGAAACTATAGACAACGGCATCAATTCGTTGATATGGCTCACATTCATATCAAGGCAATGTATCAAAAACCACCAAGTGTATTAGTAGTAGGAGTTGCTGAAACACCGGCAACCACCGCATCCTAAGACTTAATCGTTTGTGGAGCGGTCTGTGTACACTACCGTGCCATCATGGACATATGCGTCCACATGCGCGTTCTCCGCCGAATGAGACATGACGTTAGTGGGTGATGTCGGACCGTCGTGGATGCCCACCAGCAAGCCAGCATCACGGATGCCCTGGATGAGCGAGGGAACTTGAAGCTAGGGCATACACTTGGTAAGCTGACGAGAATGACAAATGACGTCTGCACATTACCAATAACTCGGAATCGAAGAAGACGCCCAACAGGTTGTTCGTTTTCGCGAATTCCACGCCATCCGCCACACTCGACGAGTACTGATCGTCACCCGTCTCTCGAAGGTCAGGGTTGGATGAACTTGACCCATGATCCCTGATAGTTTGTCCACACTTGGACGAAAAGAAGACCGGATCTAGTTTCGAAGCGAGACGTGAGATGACTGATGATCCGCAGAAATGGAACAGGAGGAATGTTTACAATTTGGTTGCTTCCAATTCAGCGCCGCACATACTTGAGGAGAAAAAGAAGTAAAGGCGATACGCCGACGTGCAAATGCTCCGCCGAGAGAGGACGAAGTTTGTCTGATCGTGCGAAGGACGGCGTTGACGCTCAAATTGAGATCAGGGGGCCGAGAATTGTGCTGGCTGGGAGGAAGCGCCAGCTCGAGTGTCAAGCCAAATTGGGCAGGTAAAAGCTACAAAGTCGCATAAATAGAAACCCCCACGTTTTGTGTATATATAGAGCGCCGTACCTGCATAAAGCGTGATAGGGGTAACATCACCCGCGGCAGAACTCTATACCAATCTTGTATGGAAGTCATTTTACGGACGAGTTGTTCTCCTCTTTCAACTCGGTTCGCTAACGCATCGAATTGAGCAAAGGTGACATCAACAACGCCGAGATCATAGGACGATTCCGGTAACAATCGTTCGCCATATAAGACAGGTTGGAAATCCTTTGTGACCTGGATAATTGCATAAACGTAATTCCCAGAAAGTGAAGATAGCGTGACTGTGTGCGAGGGAGAAGCAGGCGTCGAGTGGATCGATGGGGATGTGTGCGTAGAATCCATCGATTTAGGGGATTGACGCCACGGGGGTATTGTTGATTGAAGTCCTTGGAGGCCAGGGTGTAAGGAGTTACCCTGGGGTAGTGTCAAAGATTTCCAATAAGTTTCGACGGCTCCTCCAACTTCCAGGGTGATGCCCTGGAATGGAGTTATGACACGCGCAGAGAAGCTAACCTATATGTGAACATTAGTCTGTGTACGAAGGAAAAACGGGGGTACATACTTCTCCAATGCTGTGCAAACGATGATCTAGGATGGGCAACGTCGTGAAGCTACCATCAGGAGAGTGGAAGATATACGGGTGGGTAACAGCACGACCGATTGTTTTGGTACCAAAGTTTGGGTAGATCGAAAACTCCAACGCAAGGTCTTTCAAGCTAGATGCCTGAAACATAAACGTATCATGACTGTTTTTTTGAGGAAGTGCAATAATGTACGGGGCAGCGTTGACCCCAGGACCAGCAGTGATGACTACTTTTAGTCGGTTTGGAGACGGTAGCGACACGCTTTGTGCTAAGATCGAATCTGACAAACGAGGATGAAAACTAATCGCGTTTCTGGACCGCCTGGGATCAGGAGCAGGGGGTAACCCTACGGTGATTACCACCAAGTAGTTCCTGTCGAGGTAGTTATGACCATAGACTCGATGTGGCATTATTGGCGGAGGTAAGGACAGGGTTGGGATGGAATCGGGGTCGTCGATTTGCATAGCACTCGCGGACCGTGGAATCACATGAATATGACTGGGAGTAATGATAGGGAGTACTTTCGGCATCGCTCTGAGGAGCAAATCGACACACCCACGGTGCCCGTGCCACGCAGCGTAGTGTATTGCTTGATGGTCGAGCTCGTCAGTTCGGTCGACGCGGGCTCCAGCTTGGAGAAGGACGGATAAACACGGAGTATGCCCATTGCGAGCAGCGTGAAAGAGCGGTGTCCATTCGTGGTATTTGTCTGGAAGGTCCCATCCTTCCTGATCCAGAAGCAGCCTGCAAACCTCCGCATGGCCTTCACGAGCAGCGAGATGGATGGGAAACTCTCCGTTGCTGTTGGGGGTACACCTTGCGCCCTCCTTTAACAACAATGATACGACATCCGCGTGCCCGTATTGACTCGCTAGAGATAGGGGTTCCAGGCTAGAATTTTGAGATGGCGATTGTAGGGCGATGCACTCATCGCATAACAAAGCCTGTACGCATTCAGCGCTACCTCGGAGAGTCGCATATACGACGGGGGTGCAGTTGTCCATGTCGAGTACGTGCGGTGGTACGCCAGCTTCCAAAAGTTGTTTGCAGACGGCCGCGTGACCATGCATAGCCGCATAATGCAGAACTGATCGTCCATAGACATCCAACTTTTCTCTCTGCGACCCCTTCTCTAGACACAGGTTCACAAGCCGCAAATATCCTGCCGCCGCAGCTTCATGAAGACATGTTCGTCCATTGATATCATCGATGAATCCGAAATCAAAGGGTACCTCGACACTGTCAAGGATGAGGTCTGCAAGCTCCGTAGGGGCGTCAACAATAACTTTCCAGAGCACGCGAGTTACATTGGCCTTTCCTCCCTCTTGTGAGCCAAGAATGTCGGAGTGTCGCACCAGATCTTTGATGGACGCCTTATCCGAATTCTCTACCGCTTTTTGTAGGTCGAGTTCGAACTCACGGAACGGGCCAGAGTACATGTTGCGTTCGATGCTGAGTTGTAGATCGAGAATATCCTGAGCAGCAGACCCCTCGAACTTGAGGCCAGTGGAGAGATCGGTAAGGTCTAGGAGACTTGCAGCAACGATGTCCGAGAAATCTGCGATTAGCTTGTCCCGGGTAAATAAACAAGACGATGATGAAGGAACACAGGAATGCAGATCACCTGTCTGTTAAACACGGGTTGAACCTCGACTTGTCGAGCGAGATAGAGTTCCTTGGTTGTAGAGCGCGAGCGTTTATCCCACTTTTTCAAGATTTTTCGGAAACCCGTCGCATTGATCTCAACGAATTGCTGCATGCACGGTGTGGGCAGTAGTCCAGTATACAGAAGTTGACGACGATTACCTGCAGTTTGCCCAGATCCCTTTCGAGCAGACGGAATCCCTCTTCGACGGCAATCCATTCAACGTGATTCATCTCAGACCCATCTGTGGCATCCGGGAGACCCCTCAAGGCCGCAGCGCGACGTTTGGACAGGAGCGTTTCAAGACGCAACTTTAGCTCTGCTTCCTTTTGGAGGTAGAAAGTGTTGATCTAGATTGACACCATGGCCCATCAGTAAACGCGAAAACGGCCGAGAGTGGGTTCATGTGCCTTTTCAAGCTCGCGCTCCAATTTAAAGAAGAAAGCAGCCTTGTGGGCATGAAAATCGGCGCCCCGGTCGCTGTCCTGCCCGAGAGAAGAGAGGATGGGCAATTGACTCGGATCATCTGGGGAGATGTCACTTGGGACGTTGTCTGAGGAAGGTATTGATCTCTCTGAGTTGCCTGTCGGGTTCAAGAGATCCGCAGGCCGGACACCCAACGCCAAAGCAGCGGCCTCCGATGCGGGTCGATTGGCTGTCAATGAAGAGATGATCTTCTTGAGGAACTTGTAGTCGAGATAATACGCAGACCATCCCGGGACCTGTTCTGACTGGATTTGCTTTCCAAACTAACGGGAGGGTCAGTGGATCGGAGGTGGCTGCGGATGATCGAGGGAGGGCAGACCTTCATACCACTGGGATGCGAAGAGATATCAGAACTGAGATGACGTTGCACTCAAGATGGACCACTCAGACCATGTTGGTTATTTCAAACAAAAACCAGGAAAAAAAAAAAGAAAAAAAGAGAAGACGCTTTGGAGATAGAAGATGTCGCGGGGTGCATCATGCACGTGCGTCGTCTCCCTCCTGTAGCTGCGTGTCGACTTGCTACATTTTTCCAACGTTTCACACATCCCTTTCTCATTAGCCCGATCAATTAATCGATAACTGTACACCTGTCGTTACGCGATAAATCAAATTAGAGACCGTGACAGCGGCTTGTGTCAATGTTCAAATCAACACCTTCCTCATCTGCCAAATCTTTGCAGGCAATAGCGTCACCGGACATTTGCCATGTTGCTCGACATAATCGAATGCACATCGATAGCAAAAGACGTAACCAGACGGCAGAGCAGTAGCGTTGTTCATGACGTTCTGACACAATGGACAATGCCCAAACATCGTGCCATCCACGGGTATGCCGGAAGGGTGGGGTGGGAGTATCCGAGGTGGTGGGACCACCGGACCGAGTGGGGATATCGACAACGAACGTGCTGG
Organism: Zangia roseola; assembly: GCA_038090095.1. NCBI lineage: Eukaryota > Fungi > Basidiomycota > Agaricomycetes > Boletales > Boletaceae > Zangia > Zangia roseola. The sequence continues at coordinate 62,962 of JBBPMD010000048.1, forward strand.
AGACCCTGGAGAATACCACCATTCCAGAAACTTGACGAAGAAGATGGCAGTTGGTAACAGAAGTCTCAGCGAGTCAAGGATAAGTTGCGGCGTATTCAAAAGTAGTTGGTAAACTTTTTTCATGATCCCTCGGCGAGCGCGAGGAGCAGCACCCTGCACGCTGCTCGTCATAAGCTGTCATGGGGTAATTAGGTTCGGGAGTGGGATGTTGAAGGTTGCACTTACGAAGTCATCTGCGCTCAACCGCCGCAAGTCAACTCCTATCCACGCTAACCACGGGCGATGAAAGGGCGTGCGCTCAAAGAGGTACGCCACATTGCAGGCAAGTAACCACAATTCAAACGAGGTGTTCATCCATGGGAATATCTTCTTGTATAGTCGACGCCAGCGTCCTGCTAACGACTACAATGGGCCCATAAGCAGTCATTTCTTTGGCATAGAAACGGCGTACGTCGTCGGTGAGTGGTTGTATGCGTCGACCATCGCCACCATCCTCTAATATATCTGATGAAACGCCACCTCCCAATTGTTCGTAGTAATCTTGGGCTTTGGCTCGGAGATACGGAACAGCAACCTATTTACAGTCGACGTGTCAATGCACAGTAAGGCACTATTTGGGACCAGTGAACACACCAAGAAGAAGAGGGACTGCCATATTCCGCGGCTCCTAAGTTTTTCTGCGGTAGGAGCGCCACGTACAGCAGCAGCAGCCCTGTCTGTGGATATCCACGGGTGCCTGCGTCTCTTTAAGCCATAAAAGTTCTCCGCAAAGGACGCATCTGGACAGGTTTTGAGATGGGTTCTCACACGAAAACGAAAACTCACTGTGCTTGCGAAGGTAATGTCGCTCGACGAAAAACATAATAATAGTGTAGAATTCCTCATGGCGGTTCACGATCCGGATGAGATACCGCGGGTAACGTTGTGCAAAGACCTGAGCGTAAGGGTGAAATGAATGGCCGGGTAGCTTGTCTAGAAGCTGGTGCTTACTGCCAAAACATATTTGAGTGCTGGCTGGAGGAGGTCTCTGAGCTGTTCTTGGGCGACGAGCTCGAAAATGGAGGGTTTGAGTGGATCACCACCAATATCGTGAAGGAACTCCATCAACGGGCGAAACAATGCGATTCGGCACGTGATAGCTTAAGCTTGGACATGTGACCCCGGATCGCCTATTGGACAGTGCAGTATTGTAGACAGTATACTGAGTACAACGCGTAAACGCAATTAAGATAGTGTCAAAATATTTGCCTCGCTGCAGTTTCTTGTAGTCAATTATAGAAACTCTTGTGCAATTGCTTGTAACTTGAACCAACTTCGTTGAGCTGCCTCTTTTACTCCGCAGTCAATGTTCTCCTCGATACATGCCATGATCCCTTCTGACGCCGATGTTGCTAACCAAACCCTCAAGGAAGAGAGCACCTACCGCTTTTCGTCCTTTTCTGCGACCGACGCCGTCACTCTTGGCCTTTCACTCCGCAAGCGGTTTCGCGGGAGCTCCAGGCATGTGAAAGGCAAAGGCATGGTGATCTCAATACAGTCCATTGCTGGGCACACTCTTTTCGCATGTACTGCAGGAGACCTGGGCCATCACTCTGGCGAAGGTGATGTCAGCCTAGACAGCTGGGCATGTCTAGAAAGCATGGTCTCAGTCGTCAAACGGACGAGCCATTCGAGTTATTACGTCGAAAAAAGCATGAGTGCATTGGGAAAGACGGCAAAGCAACTGGGAACCGAAGGCGAATTCGGGGTGCGCGGAGGAGGTTAGTGATAATCTGCTCCATTGTTATGTCCAAGGTTCATTTACGTTCTAATCAGCGTTTCCCATCTGGTTGGATGTGAGTATGGCAAGTCCGAATGTTTGGTCACCCAGCTGAAATGCGCAGAACGCGCCATGTTGCCCTATCGCCGTTGCAGCCTGTTACTCAGGTTCAAGTTCAGAGGACCACCGAGTGCGTATTCCATTGTACTCGTACACTTCGATCCACTGAGGGGCCAACTAGTTGATGTCCATCACTATTCGGGATTACTTGCACAAAAAGCAAACTCAAACAGGCACAAGGTTGTCCATAGCCTCGTCCGTCTTGCAGAGTGAAATGCCAGTCCCCACTCTTGCGAACCAGGAGCACAGGGACAGTATCGCGGTAAGCTCATATGGCCAGTCCGAGATTCGGTACGTTCACCAGGAGAAGGGATGGGGCGGGGAGCTGGCGTCGGAGCAGATGCGACCACACACACCATACGATGATGAACACGAATTATGAGCCATGTACAGTAGACGGAGGCATGGGAAATTATGATGTGAAGAGATAACATTAACTAGTTGTCTACGAACAGTTTGACGAACAGGATCACACTTGGTCTGATGGTGTGTCTGCATCTTGTTGGAATGGTGTAGTTAAAACTCGGATGGTTTCTGGAAAGTAGGTGAGACAAACAAGGGGATGAAAAGAAGACCACGCGCCATGTCTGAGAAATATCTGGCGTTGACCAGAGGGGGAAGAAGGGTCCGCATTCGGATCGGGGTCACGGAGTTCATAGTTGGCTTCGACATAAACTCTGGAGCCCTTGCTTAGCGTTCTAAGATAGTTATTCTGAGTGGGGTTAAAGGAGACAACGTGATGCCAGGTGACACTGTTTTCCAAACGAGCTGAGACGCGTCAGACGCGAGCACGAACAAATATAACATATAAACTCACTGCCATCGGGGTTTGGAGGTGGAGGAGGGAAATTAGATGTTGCAAGCGAGTAGCTAGAGAAAAGGTGAGGTGCAAAAGCGATAAAAAAGAAGAGGACCAACGAGACGTATTCTTTATCGTTCTTAGTCGTACGAAGCTCTGGTTCTTTACCCAGCCGACCGATGAGGACGAGCTTTGCAAGGTCATATGGCCGAGCCGAGGTAGAAGTGAATGCCTAATGAAAATGTAAGGACGATGAAGGGAAACTTCAAAATTGGCACGTACACGACGTTGCACGCCGGACAAGGCGAGTTTTGTTGTTGTCCTGAACATGATCACTGTAGTAGTAAGTACCGTAGCTAGGAATTTTGCGTGTTTGATAATGTTTGGAGTGTTCATCTTGACCGTCATCGACGTGGGACAATCAATCATTAACTCTTACTAGTTACTTAGATCTTAGATATGTCCCGACACAGACTCGTACGCAATCTCGACGTTCATGGTTCGTTTCATCCCACCCTCGAGACCTTGTCCTCACCGTCGTGTCACCAGCCGAGCTTGACGATGCTGCGTTCGATGATGAAGGCGATGAAATGACCACGGAGCAGCATGGTGCGTCTTTCCTCATCGTCTCCATCCGTTTCCTCATCCGACATAATATCAGCTCAAATGGAGTCTGGAATCGAACACATCAGAACCGTGATCGGCGACGAAGCTACCTCCGGCTTGGATGACGCCATCATCAGCGATGCTCTCTGGCAATTCTACTTTGATGTCAACCAATCCCTCGCTTGGCTATTCGGTTCGTCGTATATCCTCCGCCAATCCATATCTCACGCTTCCCAGAGGAACAGGAGCGCAGAGCGTCTGCGAGGGAGCGCAAAGGTAGGCCATCATATCTTCTCTCTTTGTTAGGGTAGTTTTGCTTTTGCCACTTTTTCTTCATGACGTTGCCCCCACTCGTTCTAAATCCCACTGGTGGTCCCGCTTTCGTCGCAAAGGAGATGAACCACAGCAAGGTGCATATCGTCGACATCTACGTCCCTCCGTATTACTTTGCATCGTAAAAACCATATTCACTCCGTCCGCTGCCCCATTTCCCAGTGCCACACGGCCACAACGCTCCGATCGGATACGTTCCGGAGGACCTGGAGCGCCCGCGCGTCCCCCTGATTGTCCTGGCACAGCAAGGCCAATACCAACCTGATTACTACCCTGCTCCTGAACATATCGATTATGATGATCAAGATGATATGCCACTGGGTTTGATGTCTCCCGATCGTCACTCGCGTCTCAGTACAATAACGGAACTTACTGAGCGTAGCGAGCCGTCTCGCCATTGGCCTTCCAGGCAGCAGTTGGTGGCAATGAATAACCCCCGGGCACTGTCCTCAAGCGAGACAATGTCATCCTATGGGAAAGTCATAGGTGAGTTCCGTTGTAAGCATTTCATTGCAGTACCCCTCATCGTATCTATAGAACACTCCTCGGATTCTCATCTGATTAATGCTTATCCATATCAAACCTCCGTTGACCCAAATAGGATACCTCCTTCCCCATCCCCCTCAGCTGTACAACGGCTCACGAGTTACGACTCCGCACCATCTCTTCGCACGACAACGGACTCAGAGGTTCAATCCGAACCACCAAAGACACCTCCACGCGCACCTAGCATGTCAATGCCAACAACGGATAACATCCCAGAAATTCCAGATTTCACATCCAAGTCTAGCGACAAGCCACCTCCGCCGCCCCCAAAGGATCCTCCTCGTGCCCAGTATCCAAAACGTTCCAAACTTGTGGAGCTCGCAAGCTCACGCGCCAGCACAATATCGAGTTCTCGATCGTCAGATCTGGAGACGACCTCTGTGCTCACATATCCGGCACTTCGTCCGTCTACTGAATCCCGGCTTTCGCTGGCTTCGCGTGCCACATCCCTCAAGTCACTTTCATCAGAGGTCTCTGCCCATTTTTTCCCGGCTCAGGCGCCCCGTACCCCTGAGAAGCCAACGTCTACAGCGTCCGTCAAGTCGTCGCCTTCTGTGAAAACACCGTCTACTACACCTTCATCCATGTCTTCTCATGTGCGCAAGGCAATACGGACTGCTATGGATTTAGAAGCCCACGACCAGCAAGCAACGGCTGGGAATCAAGTAGACGATATGTCCGACGTCTCTGACTCTACAGTTAAAGCCGACAAACACAACCTGTCACCCCGGTCACCCAATCCTTCTGTGATACACAGCGAGTCAGACACGAAAGCGCGACCTCAGTCGAAACTAGCAAAGCTTGCACAGGCGAAGGCCAACTCTCACGCTGTCGTTCTCCCCGTTCCTGTGTCCCCTCCCAAAGAACTTCCCAAGTCTCGTACAGAGTATTTTACTCCTATCGCTAATGGGGCAACGGCAACGACTGCGATAACCACATCATACCAGTCTCTTCAGAGTCTGTCGACAAAACAGGCGCTGGATCCCGTTTCCTTAGTTCAAATGCCTGATACCGAAGTCCGGCAATCGAAATTGGCTTTGAAGGTGAAGAAAGCACAAGCTAAACCACAGTCTCATTCAAGTGCCACCGATGACGAGGGCTCCGTACCATCTCCACCCCCACTTTTCCTACCAAGTTCTACCCGTTCTCGTGCGTTACCCTCGGCATTCGCTTCTTTACTTGTCAATAACTCTCTAACGTCCCCCGAAGACAAGGGCAAGGGCAGCAAATCACCCAAGTATGGGAGAGAAGAGCTCAACATTGTCGACATGTACCAGGCATCACTCTCTCGAAGCAAATCGACGCTTGGTCACGATCTAGAGAAACATAAGCGAAGCCAGGAAACCCCTCTTACTTCGCCTGACCTAAGTGTTCGGTCTGCTTCCTTCGCTTTTGACGGACCAAGTCCCGACGACATCGTATTCAATGCCCGCCGTGGCACCGCTTTGGCGCAGCGACGCTGATATGCTGGTTGACCAACATGCACTTGAACCTTCATTCCCTTTCAAATTTCATTCCCCATTTCCTCCCGTTCATCGACTGTTATCGTAGACGTACTCTTATATTGCTTAAGTTGCTGTTGTTGTTTTTTCAGTCGAATGTATTGTGCTAATCTTATTTTCTGCGTCCCCCACTCCAGCTACAAAAGAACGCGAGAAGGCACAGAAGGCTGCCGCTGCTCTAAAGAAGGCGCCTCAGACACCATCTACCTCTGGCTATAGCACCCCAACATTTGGGGCCATGTCTCCACTTGGAACCCCCAGGAAACCGTCGAAGAAAGGGGGTGCCAGTTCCCCTCCATCGAGGAGATCTGGAGCGACCACTCCTGCCAGGACGGGCAGTGGCGGCTTGGATCATATGTTACTTGATCTTTCAGCGGCGAATTTGCAACCCAGAGAGGAGTTCCCTAAGGTGGATGAGCCTGCCCCCAAGCTAGCAATGGAGAGGGAGAAATTGTTGGAAGAAGCCAGGCGCGAGCTCCAGGCATCTGGTCAAGGCGCAAAGAAAGGCGTGAGCTTGGTGGTCATCGGTAAGTGAGGGGACGCGATTTAACGCTCGCGCGTCTTATCGCTCCCAAGGTCACGTTGATGCTGGCAAATCAACACTGATGGGCCGATTGCTATATGAGCTTGGACGTGTCTCTGAGAAGTCACGTCACGCAAATGAGAGGGAAAGCAACCGAGCCGGAAAAAGTAGTTTCAGCTGGGCTTGGGAACTTGATGGGACAAAGGAGGAGCGAGAACGGTTTGTTGACCTGATCGTCCATACCTGCCCATTGAACATCTGCTGCAGGGGGATTACCATGGACATTGCGATGCAAGCCCTTTCGACGGAACACCGACAGATTACTATCCTAGACGCACCTGGACACAAAGATTTTATTCCAAACATGATATCGGGAGCATCTCAGG
>JBBPMD010000049.1:0-69431 GCA_038090095.1 Zangia roseola
TTGGTTTGTTTGGTTTGTTTGGTCAGGTTTAGTCTGTTTGGCAAGGTTCAGCATGTTTGGTTGGGTTTGATCCAGTACCCCACCAATTTCCAGTATTTCCCATATTTCCTACCACCCTCCAGAACTCTCCCAGCATCCTCCAGGACTCTCCAGACTGTCATGGTCTGCATTAGCAAAACCTGGTTTGACTTGACAGTGCTGGACAGTGCTGGACAGTGCTATAGCACTCATAGCAAGGTCCAACATAGACAGTGCTTTCATAGTGCTCTCATAGTGCCTCATAGTGCCTCATAGTCTCATAGTGTCTCATGGTCTCATAGTATTGAACATGTTCATAGTGTCTATCATGCTCATAGTGTGCCATAGTGTCTCATAGTATTGTCAGGATCACTAGAAATCACAAGGTTGACTCAGCATGAACGTATTGATGACTAGAAAAGAGGAAACTAAATATTACATGGAGACGACGATGACAAATCATACCTAGAAAAGAGGAAGCACAACATTAGGAAGAAAGAAAGAAATAGGAGAACACAGAATGTAGTACTCGATGCTGACAAAGAAAGACTCAGGCTGTATGCCATGCTACTAAGTCATGACATTTACCCCCCCTCTGAAGATCGTGTCCCGCGATCTTGAATTAAATCTCTGATCCTTTTCAAATGTTCCCTTCTCCCAATTATATAATCATGGTGGTATGTGTGAAACGCATGTGAAGTTTTTGAGGGGATGGAAGCGAAGATGCATGGTGGGGAAAGGGTGAGGTTTGGTGGGATGAGCGCGGTGGAAATCAGTAATGGCGTTTTTGGCATGCGTGAGTTCTGAGGCCTTCTTCCACTCTCATTCTTCACGAGGGAAACCCTTCCAGTGGACCAAATATTCAAGTCAGTCTTGACGTAATTGAGAGTTGAGAATTTCCTCAATCTCTTGTTCTTTGAAGCCCTCAACTAAATCCAGGGGAGGAGGAGGGGGTTTCTTCTGGGAAGGGAATTCAGGAGAAGTAAAAGGAGAGAGGACACACTCGTTAAAAACAGGGTAGATAGATTTCCATGTTGCCGGTAAATGTAGTTTATAGGCGCTTTCGCCATGTTTGGAGAGGATAGTGAAAAGACCATACCGCTTATCATCGAGTTTTTTGGCCGGCTGGTCCGAAGTAATATGCATAGCCTCTAGCCAAACCTGATCTCTGGTCTGGAAGTTTCGAGTGGGGCCCCGAGTCTGGTCATAGGGTCTTTTCATGTCGTCGGCTGCCTTCGAAAGCGCCACCTCAGCTTCCTCGCGAACTCTTTTCATGCAGTTAACGAAGTCCTGTGCTGCCTCCACTTGCCCTTCTTTTCTGAGACTCTGGCCTCTCCAGGGGTGTTGTCCATAGTTGAGATAAAATGGAGATTGTCCCATCGAAGACTGTACTTGGTCGTTATGAGAAAACTCAGCAAGGCTCAGCCACTCGCTCCAATCGGACTGATGATAGTTGGTGAAAACTCAAAGGTAGTGCTCCACCTGTTGGTTGAACCTTTCGGTTTGTCCATCGGTTTGCGGATGGTAAGCCGTACTGGGGTTGCCTGCAATACTGAGCCGAGAATACAGTTCCATTATAAAATTGGACATGAAACATGAACCTCAGTCACTAATGATCTTGCGAGGAAGTCCATGGTGGCAAAATATGTGATCCCGGAGAAGGTGCACAACTCCTGACGATGTCATCTCCATGTCTGACAGCACCACATGAATCATCTTGGAAAAACAATCAACGATAACTAAGATTGCATCGTGTCCAGAGGACTCTGGTAGTGGCCCAATCAGATCAATCAAGATGTGTTCCCAAGGGTAGGATGGTATTTCGTGAGGATGGAGAGGGCCGGCTGTAGGAGTATGATGTGCTTTGGTACGTTGACAAGTTTTACACCCTGCTACATATTGGCGGACATCGCGGAGAATCCGTGGCCACCAATAGTTTCAGGTGATCAGCTCGTGAGTTTTGTATTGACCCGGGTGCCCCGCCAGATAGGAATCATGATGCTCCCTAATAATTTCTTCCCTCAGTTTCCCATCGATTGGAACATAAACTCGCTCATTCCAAGTCACTATACCCTCTCGCTCGTTCCAACCCTCCAGTTTCGCGTCGAGATTCCATTGTACTACAGGATCCCAATTTGCGGTCCAATGGTGAATTTTGTCTAGGAAGGCCAAGTCTTCCAAGGCAAATTCAACTTGTTGGAATAGATCCAGTTTCAGTAGCACTGTGTTCTTGTTGTCATCCTCCCCCCAGTCATGGTCTGGTCGTCTCGACAGAAGGTCCGCTTTGATGTGAATATGGCCAGGTTGGTGGTGAAGAGTAAAGTGATAATTGGCAAGCTCAGAGACCCAGCATGCTTGTCATCAATTAAGCTTTTGTGGTTTTCAGAAATAGGTTAGGTTTTGGTGATCTGTCCAGACCTCAAACTCAGGGGCTCCCATGAGATGATGGCACCATTCAGAAAGGGCTAGCATAACCGTGAGAAGCTCGCAATCATAAATTTCATAGTTACGTTCAGTCAAATTGAGGGAACGAGAAAGGAAAGCAATAGGACGCCAAGTTTCATTCTGCATTTGGGAGAGCACAGCTCCGATGGCATACCCAGAGCTATCCGCTTCGACACGATATTGGCCAGTATCAGTAGGGATGGCAAGAATGGGAGTAGAAGAAACGATCTCTTTGAGGTTTTCAAAAACACTTTGTTGCTCTTTTCCCCAGGACCAAGGAGTATTACCCATGAGTGTGTGAAGCAGTTTGGCAATATCACCAAATCCCTGAATAAACCGATGGTAGAAATTGAGAAATCTGAGAAATGATTGAAGTTCCTTTTTACACGAGGGAATGGGCCATTGAGATATTCCCTGGACTTTGACAGGGTCCATACATACTTCTCCTTCGGAGATTATCAGACCAAGATACTCAATTTTGGTCTGCTCAAAAGCACATTTTTCTGGTGTGAGATAGAGTCAGTTTTGACGAAGGATCTGGAGAACTCGAGCTGTTATGCGACAGTGTTCTTCAAGGGTCTTGGTAAAAATAAGAATATCATCTAAATATACAAGAACTTTCCCCTCCAGGATAAGATCGTGAAAGATGTCGTTCATAAGATTCTGGAACATGGACGGGGAATTGGTTAGTCCGAAAAACATCACCGTGGGTTCAAATAACCCTAGATTGGTGTGAAACGCAGCCTTCCATTCATCTCCCTCGCAGATCCGGACGTTGTTATACCCCCAGCGTACATCCAACTTCATAAAGTACTTTGCTCCCTTCAGTTTGTTAACCAGTTCCGAGATTAAAGGTAGAGGATACCGATTCTTTATAGTGATCGCATTCAGCCTTCGATAATCCTGTACTGGCCGAAGCTTTCCATCTTTCTTCTTGACAAAAAAGAAAGCTGAGGCAAACAGAGATTTTGATGGACAAATCTGGCCAGAACAGAGGTTTTCTTCAATAAATACTTCAAGCTCTCTTTGTTCCTCCGGACTTAGCTGATAGATTTTGCAATCGATGGCATGATTTCTGGGAGTGAGTTCAATTGCATGGTCCCAAGGTTGGCATTCAGGAAGTTCGTCAAAAGATTCCTTGCTAAAAATATCTTCGTATTCGCAAAGATACTTGGGTACAAGTTCTTCAAAGATTTTCTCCTTAGCGATTTTGGTGGACTCCTCCGCAAGTTGCTGAGCCTTGGTCGTATGAGCTCAGATAGCCTGACCCCTGTGAGCCCAATACCCGAAAAAGTCAAAAGTGAAGACTTGATCTCCAGGTTCTACTTCTCCTGAGGGAAAAGATTCAACTTGTGACAAGTCCTCTTCTTTCTCAGGCTCATAGATACGCGATGAACAGCATGCTTTAGGGCAACGGTTAAACCAAAGTGTTCTGGATTGCCAGTCTGCAGTAGGGTTATAAAAGCGAAGCCATTCATGTCCGAGGAATAAATCGTTAGTCCCTAGTTCTGTTACCCCAAACATCATCTGCTTGGAGTGAGCTCCAATGGTCATCCACAGGGTTATGTAGTGAGTGATTGACCCTCCTTTATTGAACATTCAGTCCCTTAGCTCAGACGAAACTGGCATCAATCGATGAACTGGTACAGCCACTATCAACTAGAGCTTGAAGGGAAAATCACCGTTGATCATCTAAAGTAGAAAGCTCAACAGGTATTGTTAATGAATTACCCTTTCCACAAGTACCCCTAAGTTCCTGAATGGCTACCTCTGCCTCCTTGAAGGTCAGATGATTGAGCTGCTGCAATACTTCTTCTGTAGCCTCCCTCTGACGTTGGTGATGAACAGCGGTTTGAAGGAGGGCTAGTGCTCGTTGGGGTTGATCTCGAAGTTGAGCAGCAAACCATTTGGAAGTCCAAGGGACAAATTTGGGGTTTTTGTGAGCAATGGGGGGTGCTTGGTCTGATTCTGGCAAAGATGATAACTTTGGTTCAGCGATTTGAATATTGTTACAAGTGGTAGACAATAGAATAAGAGTTGAACCAGAATCCAGACTTTCGGTCAGAGCGGATGCGCTATCTCCCTCTAACCGTTTTAAAAACCCTCCACCACTTCGTGCTTCCCTTTGTCATCTAGCTCCGATAGCATGTGATGGATTTGCTGGGGGCGTTTCACCTTAGGATGAGGGCAATCCCGAATGAAATGACCATCGCCACCACAGTTATAGCAAACCATGCAATGACAAGCCCTTCCAAGGTCCATGGGTTGTCCTTGACCTCCATAAGTGACCCCCATAGCATCCCGTTGCTCCAAAGCAGTCATGGATACCAAGGTAGTTGGTGCCACACGAGGTTGGGACGGGAAAGGGATAAAATGTGGCAAAGATCCTGCAGCCGGGCATGTTGAGGTAGTGCCTGTTGGCGGAACTTTTCCTCCATAACGATCCTCAACCGCTTTTCCAACTTCCTTCAGTGCTTTCATGAACTCGTTATAATCCCGGGTTTTCACCATGTTCTTACTATCCTCGGTGGTATGCTTGATCACTTGATTCACATTCTCTTTCAGTAGATCAATGCGGTGGTCTGCTTTGGTCGTATCCCTTTTCACGTCCATATAGTCGGCCTTGGCAATGATTTGAGCAAAAGTAATGAGGAATTGATCAGTGGGAGTGGAACCTTGCTTTAAAAGGTGAAGACGACGTTGCGTGTCAGCTGTCTCGCAGATAGGAGCATAAGTCTCTTTCAGTTCCTTGATGAAGTCGTCCCAGATCCAGCTATGTAAGGATTTCTTCGACTGAGCTGTGACCCATGCTCCGGACCAAGTCGCTGCTGGGCCTTCATTCATGAGTTTGCAGGTAACAAGAATTTTCTGCCTCTCTGTGGCTCTGTCATGGAAAAGGAAGTACATTTTGATGTAACAGAACCAATCCAAAAACTTGGTCTTGTCGCCATCGAAGGTTTTTGGCTTTGGCATTTTTAGGGTCGGAGCCATCGCCCCAGCAGGAGCCAAAGTGGGTGCCATAATCGATAAGACAGTTGGTTGACTGTGCAGATAGGGGTAGAGAAGAGTAACATTGTGCTAATGTCAGGATCGCTAGAAATCGCAACGTTGACTCAGCACGAACATATTGATGACTAGAAAAGAGGAAACTAAATATTACATGGAGACGACGATGATGAATTGTACCTAGAAAAGAGGAAGCACAATGTTAGGAAGAAAGAAAGAAATAGGAGAACGCAGAATGTAGTACTCAACGCTGACAAAGAAAGACTCAAGCCATATGCCATGCTACTAAGTCGTGACAAGTATGTCATAGTTTATCCCAGAGCTCCATAGCAATCTTAAAGTATGAATAACTTTTAATGAATTTTAATTTTCATTGACATAAATGTTATGATAAAGATATTATTATTAATATTTAATTCCATCAACATTACATAATCAGTACAAGCGAAGCTAACTACACTCTAGATATATTACATAAGCATTACAAGTGAAACTAATAAACATAAGTTAGTCAAGAAAGTGTAGTGATGATGGAGATAATAGTGGTCAAGGAAAGAGAAGGTGTGAGAAATTTTTGGTCAAGGCTGGGTTCATATATGTTTGTGAAACCAAATAAACACAAACAATTGCCACAGTGCAACACAAATTTCACTAAGTCCCTCAACTACACTTTAGCTACACTTTTGTTTACTTTTTGGTACACTTTTAGTACACTTTTAGCTACACTTTTTTTTCACTTTTTGATACACTTTTAGTACACTTTTAACTACACTTTTGGTACACTTTTACTATACATTTAGCTACATTTTTGTTCACTTTTTGATACACTATGACACACTATGACCACCATGAACACTATGAACACTATAAATACTATGATAAAAGACAAGTCCATATCTAGTCTGTGATACACTATGAGCACTATGGCCACTATGAGTACTATGAGTTACTATGAACACTATGAGCACTATGACGAAAACTGGATTTTGCTGATGTGTCAAGCCTGGAGCCTTAAATATGCAAAAAGGCTGGTTTGCTGATGAGATCGATGGGATTTCCCCATTGATTATCCTCTTGTCCAGGCCAACATTATAGTCACTTATTACAAACGCACCTCAAACCCCTATCTTCTTCACCTATGATTCTCCTTAATATTTGACACCTCATCATTCTCTACTTTTTAGGTCACATGACTAGCATGTGCCTTGCCTCATGTCAAACCTATGCTCAGTAATTGACCCTATTGGCTGCCATACTAGGGGCAAGTACAACCAATCAGATATGACCCAGGACACTTTTTTAATATATCAGTATAGCCTCAAGGCTGTTCCACACCTCATGTTATCCTGATGCATCAACATCAAGGTACAAACCTTATGATAACCCCTATGATCAGTCATCACCCTTTCTTATCATCCAATTGGATTAATAGTAGGAATGGTATGATGATAAGAGTTCTTACTTAATATTCATACATAGCCACATGTACTCTAGTATATAAACCATGAATGCAATGCCAGAGAACTCCAACAAAGTTCTCTTGGTATTCTCGCCATACAGACTACAGTCTAAGAACTACTTCCTTCACACTACACAATCACTACAAGTCTTTGTGATTGCTTCATCACCCTCCCCCTCAAGTCAGTTGCCTAATGCCATCCACCTATTCATTTCAACACATTGCTGCTGTTTTCCTGCTGCGGTCACTGTTTGTGGTTGCCATCTTGCCATTCACTGTCCATTGTTGCATCTCACCATGGATTGTTATGCCACTGTTCATCTCCACTATGTTTTCTTTTCTCTTTTCATTCCACCATGTGTTATTGTCACCATGTCACTGTTCCATTTTTTTCCCCTTTTTCTGAGTTGTCCACCCCATTTGCTTTGTTTTCTCACTATTGTTGCTGTTTGTTTTCGCTGCTATTCCACCACTTATTATTGTTGTTCTTTCCCTACTTGTCCCTGCTTTTTTTGACTCCTTTGCACCATTTTTGATACAGCTACCATACCGTTTTCCTATTTAATATTCTGAATATTCTTTTTTAGTTGTATCATATACCATAGCATGATAAACAAATGTTATACCTTTTTCACCCTTTTCTTACTTGCAAAAATGTGTGCCAAGTGTTAAGATTCATTATCCAAACCTGTCTTTTTCTTTGTCAGCTTGGCTAATCCCATGGCCTTGCTCCTCAATTCCCTCTTCATCACTTCACCTTTGGCTTAGCCTCTCTGCCATCACTCATCCTTCTATCACTCAGACGATCTTGAAGCTCTTCATGGAGTCTCTTGTTTCCCCCATCCCCTTGTCCCTTGACCTCAATCCTCAATGGATCTCCTCACATGGCATCTGCCTTAGACATTGGATATCTCCATCCAATACTCCCAGATCAGCTTCTCCCTAATCCTAGATCTCTTGTCTCATCTTTGTCCTCATAACTTGTCTTATCTATGATGTCTCCCTTATCGTCACCCTTGTTCCTAACCCATAGCCCAGCTTCTTCCATTTGACCTTGTGTCACTTTGGCTATGCTTATCTTGACTCATGACTCATCCCCTGAGTCATCTCTTTTGTCTTATTTTGCTTCAACTGACTCAATGCTCAGTCATCCTTTGTCATAGATGCTTACCTTAGGATCCATTATGTTGGGTCATTACTCATCTCCTTAGATACCCTACACCCTTGTGACTCATTCAATGCTTAGTCATTGTCTCATTAGAATACTTATATAGGGATTGTTCTCTTACCATGTTCCCTATCTTTGATCCACCTAACATTTCTTTGAACATTGGTCCTTGTTCATCCCCTTACATCATGTAACCTTAGTCTCCTTGAATTGACCTATTCTCTGGCTGAACTCTTGCACTCAGGTATCAAGTCCTTTGTCCACCTCAAGGTGTCATTCATGATGAGCATCCTTGCACCTCAGAAGAGTTTGGGTTTAGTTAGGTTGACAACTTCAACCTACCTGGTTGAGTCATAACACCAAGTGAACAAAGTGTGGATTAAGTGAAATATAATCAGACAAGATAAGGATTTAGCTTGTTGTGTCCTTAGCATGCTTTTTGTGTTTAGTGTTTTAAAGTCCAGTCCAGTCTGGTTTTCCACAGTCTAAATGAGGCAATCGGACCAAAACTGGTTTTTTTGAAACTCAGATTTTCCCAAGACTGCAACCAGACCACAAAAAACCGGGTTTTAAAAATTTTGCTCACCATTCAGACTGGTCAGGACCGGTCATAACTGGTCCGAAATAGGGGCTGACTAATATCTTTCCAAAGACCTAATCTTTATGTAATTTGGTTCACACAGTCAAAAGTTATGACCATTTTATTGTTACATCCTCATTCCAAAGGGTCTATCTAATAAGTATTGGGTTTTTGTGACTGATTGGTGTGGGAATACTGCTTAGGTCATGTCAGGTACATTATAGTAGTGATCAATACCATGTGATCCGCCCTATTTGCATGAGATTTAGGTCACAAGATCAGACATTATGGCTGATTTCAGGTCAGATATTGGTACAGAGGGGGTACAAATGTAAATCAGTCCTAGAAATTCTAGAGAAATCTGGGGAAATCTGGAAAAATTACAGGATATACCCCTCAATAGGGGCTTTCATCGGTCCTCCCAAAAGGCCAGTCCAGACCAGTTTTTCATTGGTCCTAAATTTTTCTTCCAAAATTGAAAGACTGTAATCACTTCAATCTCAAAATCCAAAAAACCGGACCACTTAGGACTGGTCCTAAGTGGTCCAGTCCAATCCAGTTATGGTCTTTTTGCAGTCCTAGGACTGGACCTTGAAACACTATTTGTGTTGCATGCTTTTTTCAACCTTATTTGTGTGGAAAAGGACATAAAAGGGTAATTAAGTGGAGTGCTAATTTCCTGATGCACCCCCAACACTATCCAGGGAGCTCAACACAACTATGGGGTTGATTAAGAGGCTGTTGGTGTTACAAATGCTCCAATTCCAACCTTTAACCCCTATGAATACTTCATCCCTTGTATGCAAAACCAAGTCACTTTTTAGACCATGTGACCCACATGTGTTTTGCTTCATGCCAAACCTATGCTCGGAATGCACTCCTATTGGATGCCACACAAGACATTCCCACAGGACTCCTTGTCCAATAGGATATGACCCACATCACATGACTACAAGGCAATACACCTTATCTACGACTCACTCGCACAGCCAACGAGGCAGTGTACTTCTCATGACTCATGGTGACTCATAACCAATGGCACAATGGACTCTTATCTTAATACATAGCCATGGAACCAAATAGATACAAACATGTATAGTAGTATATAAAGCCCCAATGCAATGCCAGAGAACTCCAGTAAAGTTCTCTTGGCCTTTCCCCTAAAGACTTCTGATAAAGGGATCCAAAGCCTCTAAAGGACATAATCCTTTGCTCGCTCCTATTCTACAACCACTCCACTTTGCTATGACAGCTCATCCTTTTTAGGATTGTCTCATTAGAACTTTACTACCTCTTTCACCTACCTATTTTTCGTACTTGAAAGCAAGCCCTCAAAGGAGGCATAGTGAAGAAGAGCACCTACAAGTCAGGTGACCTCTAGATCGTAGAAGAGGACTTCAAAGTAACCACCCTCACTTAGTGTCCCACTCTCACTGTTCTCTTTCCAGCTACAGGACCCCTACACCACCGCTTTGGGAGGAGGTACAGGAACTGAGAAAAAGACTCAGAAACCCAAGATATGACATTGATGAAGCAATTGACTCCGCTACTATAGTGTGGGCCACCTTCAAAGTGGGACTACCATGGGACTATCTTACTCATCACTCCGATGAGGAGGTGTTACTGAGGATTGTCTACCAAGAACACCTAGCATGCCTCAACCACTCATCAGAAGGCTGCCTCACCCAAGAGTCCCTTGCCAAAGACTTAGCGACATCATTAGAACAGACGTCAGGAGAAAGACGTGGGTTGTCAGAGACAGTGAACTCAAGGAGGTCACCAAGCACAGTAGAGGTTAAGCAGGAACCTCAGGAGATCGTAGTACTGCTTCAACTCCCAGAAGTAAAGGTTAAGAGAGAATGGGAGGACTCAGAAGAAGGAGATCCTAACGACTACTATCCTCCTACCCCTGAGCCAGTAGCACTGCAGCCAAGGGCTGTAAAGAGGAGAAAGGTCTTTCATACTAGGCAGATCTTTAGATTCGACAAGGAGGAGGTAAGAATCAGAAATGAGAGAACGCTTAGACTGAAAAACCTTCTCAGAAAACCGAAAAGGGGTTTATGATAGCAGAATACATCTCTTTATCTCTCATCCTACTCTTCGTTTGGAAAATCACAAAAAGCTACTCCACTAAAGAGGAGGAATTACCTTTTGCATTTGAAGACAACTACTTCAAAGAAGAAGAAGAACCCCCTTACATATACATGCAAGGAGGAGAAACGTACAAAGAAGATCTTGTACAATTCCACACCCAGGAACTAATAGACGCTTGGGAAGTACCAGAAGACCACGAGTGGAATTTTCCAATCATAGAAGAAGATCCCTCTAGTGACAAAGAATCAATCACATCTTATGTCAGGCACTCCCTCCAAGAAAACATGTGGACTGGAAGGACCATCACACAGATAGCCATAATTCTGGATAGTGACAATGAAGCAGATGACCAGACCATCACCCCATACTAAAAAAATGTTGGGCCGAACATACCTCCAAGTACTAGCAGACCCAAACACCTCATGGGAAGACAGATGGGCATCAATGGCACAAGAATTCCAGGCAGTACAAGGCCTAAATAATCAATTGGGGGGGGGGGGTCATTGCTCAACTACAAGCACAAGTAACCACCCTATCGAACCAACTAGCCCAACTCCCTGGGGTGCCGCCAGCAGCATCTGTTACAAATGCACATCTAGCCCCTATCTTTTTCCAACCTTATGACACAAAACCAAAGACGAACGCTCAAGTCTTCAACCCTCAAAGGTTTTAGACCAAACGCTTACGTAATTATGCCTCATGCTAAAGCTGTTCTCGGAACTCGTTCCTATTGGCTGCCACAATAACACAGCCTGAACAGCATCTATTTAATATATCACAGATCCGATCATGGTTAGAAGCAGTACACGTTTCCATCAAGGAACGTTCTCCTGCCACATCAATTATGACATACCTCATTGTTACCTGACGCATCAGCATCAAGGTACCAACCCCTATGCTCAGTCATCCATCATTCCTTATCGTCCAATGGGATTAATAGTAGGAATGGTACGACGCTTATGTAATAAACACACAGCCACATGTAAAGTAGTATATATACCTATGAATCAGCGCCAGTAAACTCCATCAAAGTTTACTTGGCTTTCTACATCCAAACCACTTGATTGAGAACACTCTTCTCACACTCCACTTTACACTCAGCCTTTATCATTTGGTTGTTTGTTTCAGCATCACCACCAGCAGGAGGGGGCTCAGGATGAAAAGTAGAAGTATTCTCAGACCCTGGGGAATATGAAGGGGCCATCAATAAATTCAAAGAATGGTGGTCCAAAACAAAGGCATGGTTTGAAATCAACCAACATGCAATCCCAAAGGCCTCTCAGATGGTGGTCATTGCCGTCCTTTCATGACTCAAAGGGCCAAAGGCCAGACCCTTTGCCCAAACCAGACTTGCATGGATAGACACTGGTGCAGGCTACATGTGGGTGGAGTTAGAATTGGACATGGAAACACTGTTCAGAGCAGCAAACCAAAAAGGTTGGGCTAGAGTTCAAATAGAAAAATTTACACAAGGAAAAATGAGGACAGATGAGTTCCTCGTACAGTGGGAAGCACTGTACAACCAAGCAAAGTTGGACAAGTCACATGCTATCCTTCTTTTAGAACAGAACACCAACGAGGGTATAATTACCCAAATCATTAAGGAACAGAAATGCTCCGACTGTCTAAAAACAACAGTCAAGAACATAAGGAAAGCGGGCGCAGCACTTGAACAAGGAAAATTAATCCAAGGACAAAGATGCGATGGACATCGGCTGGATAGATGCCAAAGACATCACACAAATGAAGAAAGGGAAGCCCTCCTCAGGCTTCAAATGCTATGTACAACTGTGGCAAGACAGGCCACTCAATCAAGGACTGTCACAAGGAAAAGAAACCTTGCAGCAAATACAAATGGCTAGGAGGGAAGCACAAGAAAGAGTGCTCCAAAAGTGGTGGACGAAACATTCACACCACCACCAAGGAAGAGAAACAGACAGCTTCCCCTTCAGAAGACCCCTTCGCCATGATATGTGGTATGAATATGGAAGAAATGAAGGCATATTTCTGGGATATGAAGGAATCTCAGGACAAGAAGGGAAAAGGGAAAGCCACGTAAACAATCTGGGTGCTTACATGGGTATGGATAAGTATAAAGACACTTCTTTTTCAAATTCTTTTTCTCTCCTGTATTACGATAATTATGATACCAATGTACAGACAGGTGGGCCTCATGCTAGCCATGAGCTCGGTTTGGGCTTCACACCAATGCTTAATTCACCTTTTGAATCTCCACCTATGAACACTGATTTTATTTCAGAAATCCCAGAAGAAAATCCAAAAAGAAAGTTCATTAAAAGCATGAAGGTGGAAAAGGAGATCCTAAAGAAGATCCAAATATCCCCTTACACGAAAACAAGCTTCTTATGTGCCACAGCCCTGCTAGACAGTGGAGCTAATGTGGTCTTTATTCACGAAGATTGGGTAAAGAAGAATGAAATCCCAATCAAACCCCTTCCTAGACCAATCCCAGTATACAATGTGGATGGAACTAAGAACCAAGCAGGTTCCATTACCCACAGTGTGGACATAATTGTGGAATACAAAGGACATAGGGAACGTGTAACAGCAGAAGTGATGAACCTGGGAAAAAATGACCTAATCCTAGGATACACATGGCTGAAGAAGCACAACCCCGAAATAGACTGGAACAAGGGCGAGATTAAACATGCCCCCAGTCATGTTGCTACATCACATGTCGGAATTTGTACAAACCGTGGAATGGGAAGAACAAATCTCATTATGCCATATATGGGAGTTACGCACAGAAACCCCCAAAACAGACAAAACCTTAGATAATTAGTACCTAAGTGGTACCACAAGTATACTAAAGTATTCTTGAAGAACGAATCAGAACGAATGCCAATAAGGAAACCTTGGGATCACGCAATTGAACTAAAAGACACATTCAAACCCAAGAAAGGAAGGATCATACCCCTAAACCCAAAAGAGGAAAAAGAAATTTCGGCATTCATAGAAGATCAGCTGAAAAAGGGTTACATCCAACCTTCCAAATCATAACAAATGTCACCAGTATTCTTTGTACCTAAGAAAGACGGAAAGAAACGGATGGTGCAAGACTACCATTATCTAAATGAACACACCATCAAAAATAATTATCCTTTACCCCTCATCTTGCAACCAGTCGATAAGCTCAAAGGGGCTAAATTATTTACAAAAATGGATCTCTGGTGGGGATACAACAATATCCGCATCAAAGAAGGTGATGAGTGGAAAGCCACTTTTGTATGCTTCCGAGGTGCCTACAAACCCTTAGTCATGTACTTCAGGCTATGCAACTCACCCCAATGTCCCAATCTATGATGAACAAATTATTTGCCAACATGGAAGGAGTCATTGTTGTCTACATCGATGACCTTATAATATTCACTAAAATGGATGATGAGGAAGAACACACGAAAATAGTTCTAGAAGTTTTGAAATGCCTCGAGGAAAATGACATCTTTGTAAAACCAGAGAAATGTAGCTTCTTGAAGAAAGAAGTAGACTTCCTGGGAATGATCATAGGAGTTAATGGAATCTCCATGGATCAAGAAAAGATTAAAGCAATATTCGAATGGCCAACTCCAAAAAACATAAAAGGAGTTAGAAGCTTCCTAGGCTTAGCAAACTTCTACTGTTGCTTCATTCAAGATTATGCCAAAGTGGCTAGACCGCTACGTGACTTAACAAAGAAAGATGTCACCTTTAATTGGGATGACAAATGTGAAGAAGCTATGAAAACCTTAAAACAAACTTTCACCACTGTCCCTATACTTGCTTTTCTGGATAATGATTGCAAATATCATTTAGAAAGTGATACATCAGATTATGCAATGGGTGTGGTTCTATCTATAGAAAAAGAAGGGAAATGGCACCCAGTTGCCTACAATTCTCACAGTATGTCACTAGAAGAATGAAATTATCCAATAGCCGATAAAGAAATGCTCTCGGTTATTTGTTCCCTGGAATTATGGAGACACTATTTAGAAGGAGCTCAACATGAGTTCGAAGTATGGAACAACCATCAGAATCTTACATGGTTCATGACAAGACAAGATCTCACACAAAAACAAGCACAATGGGCGCAATATTTATCTAGATTCAATTTCAAATGGTACCATAAGGCCAGTATCACTATGGGAAAAGTTAATGCTCTCAGCAGAAGAGAAGATCATGCCAGGGGAATAGAAGATGACAATAAAGGAATATTGGTCATATCCCCTGAAAGAATCACTGTTACAATATGCGATGAAGGCAATGACATGCTAGAGCAAATAACAGAAGCAACTATGAAACTCCCTTCTAAGTATATAAAGAAACTACAAGAAGAACAGGGTTATAAGATATTCACATGAAAAGTCCTCGAAAAAGGTGATAGGATTTACATACCTGAAGGTCTTTGAACAAAAGTAATAGAACAACATCACGACACACTGGTGGCAGGACACCCCGGATATGAAAAAACACTAGAACTTCTTAACCAAAGCTATATATGGCCAGGAATGGCAAAATTATGCAAAGAATATGTCAGCCAATGTGAATGATGTGCACAGTTCAAAGGAACAAACCAGCAACCAGCGGGAAAGTTACTACCCCTGGAAGCCACATCAACCCCATGGGAGCACATTTCAGCAGACTTCATTATGGACCTCCCTATGTCACAAGGGTTCAATGTGATTCTCACAGTAGTAGATCACTTCTCAAAAGAAGTCGAATTCATCTCATGCAACAAAACATGTACTTCACCTGAACTAGCGAAACTTTATATGCAACACATGTGGAAGCATCATGGACTTCCCACATCCATAGTATCAGATCACGGACCACAATTTACATCGAAACTCATGAAAAACATATGCAATAATATGAAAATAAAAACGAAACTCTTGTCTGCTCATCATCCACAGATGGATGGACAATCAGAGTGTCTTAACCGAGAAGTTATCCAATATTTGAGGTTGTTTTGTGCAGAGAAACAAGAAGAATGGAGCAATTGGCTGCCACTTGCACAATTCTCATACAACTCAAAAAGGAACACTTTGATGAAGTTCACACCATTTGAAGTCACACGATCATATGTACCAAGAATGGGCATAGAACCCAAAAGAACACATGCACCTGCTGCAGAGCAATACATACACAACTTCACAGAAACACTAAATAAAACAGAACAAAACATCTTAGATGCCCAGGCACATATGAAAATACAAGCCAACAAACATAGATCAGAAGCTCCCAAATATCAAACCAGCGATAAAGTTTGGTTAGCAATGGACAACCTCCACCTGACCCACCAATCAAAGAAGCTATTTGAAAAATGGTTAGGCCCTTATGAAATAACTGAGATGAAAGGACCTAATGCGGTCACATTATAACTACCATCGTCGTTATGTATACACCCGACGGTAAACATTTCACGAGTCAAACCATACAAAGAAAGACTCCCAGGTCAGAAAGCTGACAAACCTGGACCGGTCCTTGTGACAGAGGATCGAGATGTGGAATACAAGGTAGACTATGTGGTTGACTCTCGAATGAAAGGGAGATCATTCCAATACTTCATACACTGGAAAGGGTATGATGAAATGGAGAGAACATGGGAACCCATGAAGAACATAACTCACACTGTGGAATCAATAGAAGATTTCCATCAATTAAACCCACAAGCTCCAAGGAAGATAAATATGACATATGAAGAATTCAATAAAATGTTTATGCCAAAAGAAGACTTAATGGTCTCATCTATGAAAATATTTAATAAATTGGAGCACAATGACCCTGATCTTATGGAGCAAGATCTACAGAGAGGGGGTAGTGTTACAAACACTCTAATTCCAACCTTTAACCCCTATGAATACTTCATCCCTCATATGCAAAACCAAGTCACTTTTTAGACCACATGACCCACACATGTTTTGCTTCATGCCAAACCTATGCTTGGAATGCACTCCTATTGGCTGCCACACAAGGCATTCCCACAAGACTCCTTGTCCAATAGGATATGACCCACATCACATGACTACAAGGCAATACACCTTATCTACGACTCACTCGCACAGCCAACGAGGCAGTGTACTTCTCATGACTCATGGTGACTCATAACCAATGGCACAATGGACTCTTATCTTAATACATAGCCATGGAACCAAATAGATACAAACATGTATAGTAGTATATAAAGCCCCAATGCAATGCCAGAGAACTCCAGTAAAGTTCTCTTGGTCTTTCCCCTAAAGACTTCTGATAAAGGGATCCAAAGCCTCTAAAGGACATATGTACATATTCCATGCCTCATTGTTATCTTCCTATCAAGAAACTCCAGAACATGGTCCGAACTTGCAAAACCCTCCTCCGGACCTTATAGATACAGAGGAAGAATACGAAATAGATCAAATCTTATCCCATAGAGGACCAAAGGGATGCTGCTAATTCCTTATCCGTTGGAAAGGATACTCTACCACCAAAAATACCTGGGAACCAGAGTCCAACATATCCCATGCAGATGAAGCTCTCCTAGAGTATAAAAACCGACATCCAAAAGACTTCTCCTCACCCAAATGAACCCCTCTACTGTCTCCCTCAATCCCAGAGCTCACTAATCTCTCTTATCTACATACAACATTATACCCCTCAGACCTCAGCAATTACCCACTACCACTAGAAGAGTCCTTTATGTCTCCATCCTTGAGGAACTGGAGGGGATGTACACATTGGAACATATACCAGCCTTCTCCCACCATTCCCTTCTCGTCAACCTTGCTATCCTCTTTAGAAACTATGCAACCATCAGACTCGCTCTCTCCAGACTCCCATCCACCACCCCTCCCCTGATCATTGCCACCACTACCCTCACTATCATCACAATTAGAAACTGAATCCTTGACCTCCTTTGGAGTCAGGGACTTGAGAATTGCCTCCATCACCTCCCCAATGACATCATTCAACCGCAACTCAGGAATGCCCTCATCCTCTTATCCAACCAGGAATTCTTTGAATACTTTCCAGAGTTCAAGGAACACCCAATCTACCTCAACTCACAGATCAGAGAATCAAGAGATCAAGGAGATGCTTTACGTCTTCGCACCAACCCTGTTTCGTCCTCTCCCTCAACAATCCCCCCCTCCCCTCCCAGTTCCCCCACCTTGTCATTCCACTCTGTATCCAATGGACCTGGCACTGAAACTCCTCCACATGAGGAACACCTATCAAGGACTCATAGTAGACTCTCCACAAGATCACCACTGGGAAGTGGACAGTCGATTCCTGAATCACAAAGCCATTCCCCTATACTCTCCACACTGGGAAGAGCGGTTGTGAGGGACCTCATCCAATACATTGCTAGAACCCATCTTGCCCCTACACCGACCCATACACTGGGGGAATCCTTGACCAATACATCCTCTCCATCCACTACTACCTTCCCCAACAGGGTTCGTCCCACAAGCCCAACTAGAGGACACTGTGGTCAGTCAGGGAAGACCTCGCCCTCAAACCTACTACTGCTTTACCTGTAGAGGCCCATCCCATTTCTGCCCACAATGCCCCCAATACATTTGCCCCTACTGCTGCTCTGCCACTCCTGGACACATCCAATGAGACTGTCCTCAGAAACCCTCCCTTCAGGAACGACTTGCCCCCTCTCCTGACTGGGACAATGACAGCTATGTATGACTACAATCCAAATGAGTACAATAGTGAGGCAGGAAGATCTTGTTGAGCCAGAGTCTCAACCTTACATGGAGGGTAATGTTACAGAAAATCCAGATCCTCCAGAAGCGGAAACTGTGGAAGTACCAATGGAACTTCTGGAACAATCATGGTGAGCATCTCCTATGTCTTTTGACTCCTATTATGACAATATCACTCCTCTTTCCTTACCTGGAATGATCCTTTCTTATAGTCCCCCTTCTCTGTCTCCTTTCTACTCTTTTGGTCTCTCTCATTCCAACCTTCATTGGGATACATTAACACATCCGCTTTCAGAACTTCCTGATGTGTTAACTTCCTGGATAAAGTACCTTTTCTTTCTTAGAAGCCGAACTCCGTTCCCCTTATGTCTAATCCTTCCATATGTTCCTCTATTGGTTCAAAGGACATCCTCCTCCTCCATCGAATTCTTTCGACTAGTTTCCCCATTTATCCACCCAGACTCCTATACATAAATACCCAATGACCTGTACAGTAGTTCCCTAGCTAGTTCTACACAATACAAGTGTAGTTCTATGACTCAACCCGAGCAACTTAGGAAGTTGTTATCAAGACTCTATTGTTCATCCTACCATTCCACCTTGGAACCTTCCACCCAGAACCAACAAAGACTGTCCCAGTTCTACACTTAGCATAACAATTGGTGGATTAACTCAAGAGAAGTATTTGCATTACTTCATGCCATAGAACCCACCTCAAGTTCCTTGCAAAGTTGGATGATGTCTGAATGGCATCGGCATGAGTGCCACCATAGGTCAAATGTCTTCTCTGTCAGAATCATTCTCGAAAATTTCACCTTGCTCAACTGCCATTCAGTGCTGGACCTCTGTGACAATGGCTCTATCTCCATCCATGGTTTATCATAATGCAGCACACCTGACTTATCAGATGTCTTTGAACCACTATACTTTATACATTACAATGTATGTTTGTTTGCTACTCACTTGTGCCTAATTGTACCATGAGATAGTATTGTATCAATGACACATCTCAGTTAAGATGATGGATACTATGAGAGTTTCGCTTCTACTTGATCAGTAGTCTCATTACTATCGGTTTCATTCCCACTGTTCACCTGGCCCGCCCGTGGGAGCACGCTGCTGCTGCTAGGCAACTGCATTGCAAGTATGGCATCTCATACTGTATATTTGTCAGAACTTCTTTGTCATTGCTTATTAAAACCCTTAACCCTACTTACTCATCATGACATCATGCTTACTGATCAACTACATCATACCCTATAACATAGAATGTCGTGGAAGGTTGTAGAACATTCTACATAGCCACACTAGTTAGTATATATAGTAGCATACTTTCTTGTATGTTTCCTTTAGTCTTGAAATCATTAGCATTTCGCCATTGATATTGAGATGTTACAGCGCTTTGCAAATCTCTGTGGAAAAACACGATTGAAAAGTAAGTGTGGCGATGCAGGACCCCAGGCTTGGCTGAGCTTGTGGGAAAGTCACACATCACGCTGATCACAGACCTGCACAGCATAGCGCAATGTCTGACCCACTCTCACTGGACCTCACCACTACACAATGCACAAAACCACAACAACAGATGAACTGGAGAAAATCTGGGATAATTGGTATGTGCTATACAATGAATCCGGGACCCCTCTCTTACGAGGGGAGGTATTTTTATCCCTGACTGTTGTCGAACTAGTACTGTAATAATATCATCCGAGTCAAACCAATCCTATGCTATTCCATTCGTTCGTAAGGGTACAGAGAATCTTGTAGCCTACTTGAATGAAAAGGTTGGTGTTGAGAGGACTTGCTGAGCACAGTAGGAACTTTGAGCTCAATAACCATGTCAAACACTTGAGATGTCTTAAAATTTAATGGCACAGAGATTTTCTCCTACATAGAACATGCTATGGGACAAGCTACACTATGAGATGGATGATGCTGTCTTCATCCAACAAGACAGCTTCAAATTCATAATTATCAACAGAATAAAAACACTTTTTTGGTAAGAGAGAGATCTGGAATTCATTGTAAAGCATATACCAACTATCCCATCGAATTTTCTCCAGTTCATCTGTTGTTGTGGCTTTGTGCATTGTGTAGTGGTGAGGTCCAGTGAGAGTGGGTCAGACATTGCGCTACGCTGTGCAGGTCTGTGATCAGCATGATGCGTGACTTTCCCACAAGCTCAGCCAAGCCTGGGGTCCTGCATCGCCACACTTACTTTTCAATCATGTTTTTCCACAGAGATTTGCAAAGCGCTGTAAACTCTTCCTTAGTTGGATCTCATTTTGAGGTCTGACAATATTCTATGTCTAGACACTATGCATTATTCATTATGCAAAATATCCAATTTTACCAGCATACCTCTGTGGAATTACCTGAAAACCAATGCAATATGAAATTTATGCACTACTACCATATGCATTATGAAAAAGTGTACTGTAGTGAATATACAAGTGTCTTGGCCGCCTACATTGTCCATGACTAGTCTTACTAGTCTAGGATGTAAATTCCAAATACTACAATTTTTCTTGTGGACTCAAGGCAAGGGATTTCCCCACATCTCCATATACTTTTTTAGTCTCAATCTACTCAATCTCGCGAACTATAGATTTTACATTGAAATTGTTTGCAACACTGGTGCAGTGATAGTAGTGACTTTGGCGCGACTTCAAGTTGGATTCGCCCGGCTAACCCCGAACCACCGTGACTGAGTACACGACCACGATGGCCTCGACGATGCGCTGCCTCTCACGACACCTCGTACAGCGTGTAAGTACAACAATAACAAGACCCCTCTCTACCTCGCCCATTCTCCGCAACGACGCTGCCTCACCATCGCCCAATCTCGGAACTGTCTCCAGTCCCAAGAAACCCGTCGGCGGGTTCCGTGGCGGGTGCGGGTTTTACACTGCTGGTCTTGTGTGCACTGACGATACCCGTTTCCTGGGGTGGTGTATAGGATTATTGGCTTCTTGTTTGGGTTCTCACTCGCATCGGCATATGCTGCGTATCACCTCCTCGACGAATACAAGGCAGCCTCGGCGACGTTACAGGCCAGTGTTGAAGAACTCCAAGCCAGCACTGCAAAGGTACCATAGACGTTGTTAATGCGTCAACCTCTCAATGTGTCGCTTTCTCATACAGGTGACCGCACACGTACGGAGAATCGAAGCAGTAGAAAAGGACTTGAAGGCGCTTTCTCATAGCTCAGCCAGCAAAGCCGACCTGTCGCGTGTTCGGGCGGAAGCGAAAAAGTTGTATGATGGTCTACATATAGGTATGTCGTCCTCGGGCGTGTCTGTCACCCGTCCTAAGTGTTTCGTCCCGTAGAATTCCTTGATCTAAGGAATCATGTCTGGGGGATGCGTAAGTGTCTGTTCTCGTCTTCAGGCATACCTCGTTTTGTCTGACCATGTTGCTGTGGTGCAGAGCAAGATTTACATGCATTGGCTGGAAAGGAGGCAACACCTCCTGGCAGTGAATAGAGCATACCGTAGTTACCGGCGCTGCCTGTTTATATGCTGTGTTTGTCTGAGTACGGCTTTCACGGCAGGTTTGACAGATGCTAGAGCCCGCTCGCAACTTAGATCCAACCCTTTGGCTATAGCTTCACCAAGGCATGCCCTCGGTGACTTGGAAATGCACACGACCATGTCGAATGGTGGCTTTGTCGTCTTTGGGAAGCCCCGACGAGTACTGTTTGCCCGATTCATTCGGGCCCGAACTTCCAAATGTTCGCTCCGGGGACCGTATGACGAACGTTACTTGCCTTGTGATCTGCGGTCGACCTCAAACCATGAACACACCCTAACTGCACAAGACCACGTAAAGACAGACATTGCAAGAAGTGAAATACCCAAGGTTTGACAACAAGGGGAGAGCGATGGGACGTGACATATCGCACTAAGATAAGCAGTGAAATAAACGTTTGTTTGGGCCAACCCGCCATGAGCAAAGGAAAGGCAGAAATGAAGAAGCGGGTATCCTCAACATCTTCCCGGTACCATTGTGTATCTAGAATCAGTATCCATTCTAAAGATTTAGATTTATTCGACTTGAACGGGTTGTTTCTTTGAACGATCAGGGTACTGGCAACACCACGACGGCTGGATGTACGATGGTGTCCTAGACAAGATTCTTTTCAGAGTGTTTCTCCACTTTATGGGAAATTGCGATCAGGATCGGTTGCTGACGGGAACGTATCGGTAACCACAACCTATGAAAGAGGAAACTATACGTACCCTCTTGACGGTGCTGTCGATAAGTTCGTCACCGATCCCGAACCGACGTTGGTGTGCGATGTCATCCCAAAGCTGCGCACGGGAGTTGAGACTGTAATGAATATTGCGAGTCGATTAGTCGTGGAGTTGGCGTGACACAAGAGTTGACTGACGCGGCGAGGAGGGCGTTCGCGAACACTAGTTTTGTGTGATGCCAAATAATCAGCATGGAGTGGAGAAATGTTTCGTAGTACCCACCCCCAGGCATGGACACGAGTAGACCGATCCAAGCAACTGAGGTGGGGTTAATATGTTGATTGCTGTGCAAAAAGCGTGATAGGAAACTTACGGTTCGATCTTGTCAGCCAATACTATTCCACATTCAGAGGAACTGATCCCAGAGGAGAGACGAAATACTCACGACGATGATGGTGACGAGGCCAAGGAGGCTGTTATGGGAGAGAAATTCATTCTACATCCCGGGTTTCCATGGATGCGTCGCGCACCTAGTTCCAGAACCAGTTTCTGGAGTGATACGGATCAGGCGGGGTCAAAAGAGCTATTGGGAAAACTGACCAGCTAGGAAATAGAACAGACGGGCGACATGTCCCATTCCGCTACGAAAACAATTCATGTATGGACACGGATCAGGAGAGGAACTACACACTCTGTTATGTCTGTGGGCATGTGAGATCTGAAACAACATATAGCTGCCAAGTTGACCGCCAAATCACAGACGAGCCCGGAGATAATCACGAGGGGGAATATCCAACTAACGCTGAGCTGACTTGTCAAATCAGTAGCAGCGTTCATGCTGGTAAAGAATACACTCCCTGCCCCCAGGCCAGCAGTGAACGAGAATATACACAAAATGAAAAATGCGAACGCTAAAAGGTGGTTGTTGGTCTCTTTGAGAATGCGATAAGAGAAGAAAAACTAGATTTTTTGTGGTTAACGAGATGGAGATTCAGGGAGGATGATAACGCACTCGCTCAAAGAATAAGATCACAGCACCAAACACACTGGAGAGACCAAAGAGGGTGGTGGCGAAACCGGGCACGGAAATATTTGCAATATCGGCTTGCACGCTTGCCCAAAGCCAAGCAGCCGTACAACTGAGGTGGGCGAGTAAAATAAGCCTAGCATTCAGAATGTGTATCAGGGACACATCATGCGGTCGGATTCGACTTTACTGACAGAACCATCGAAATCTAGTGGACCACCTGTCAGCGACGGTGACTGGGCAGCTCCCTGTGCGGCAGACTCACCAGAACGCGTAGCGACCACGCGTCGCCTTTGGAATTTTTGAAGTACATACATGACTGCACGATAACGCAGCCAAACAAGATGGCGTCGATCGAGGCGCCGATAGCAACAGGCCCTTCCAGAGGAGCCATCGTATCAAAAAAAATGTGACGAAAATTTGAGGGAATGAGCGGTTATCACGAAGGTGGATTTATACCGGGGGAGGCGACCGAACAGAAGTGTCCAATCACTTTATGAACTCCCTAAATAGTGAGCGAAAAGTCCCAAGGAGGGGAGTCAGACAATCAATCGATACGTTACGCAGTCAACGTACAAAGGAGACGGTCGTCATAAATGAAGGCGAACTCATCAGAACTTGGCTGAACATGGGCATCATTCGGCCCGCCCATCAAGATGAAGTCTTCATGTCGGGGCTTGGGGGGTCTCAGGCCTGTGAGAAGTCCCCATAATTCGAGAAACGCCTGTGGTGTGAGAGATTTCTATCTAGGATCTTACCTTGTTACTAGTAGGTGTACTAGTAGGTTCCCGGATGGTATGGTAAATGCAAAGTTTCAATGATGGCAAGTGTTCCAACCAAATATGGGTTCTGCGGAAGCAGCGGGATGGGAACTTGGCAACCGTCGCCATCCTCCTTCGATCTTCCACCTCCAGCCTTCTCGGACACGCGGCGTGACGTATATAAGTTCTGTGACAGGTATATTACTACTTGTTGGAAGCCTTGTTTTCCATGGCAGCTCACACATTACAATCAGCCCTGGCCGCTCAGTGACACGACGCAACGTACGTGCACGGTTCAACCCCCGAATTCAAGACACCGATCACGACTTTCGTCTACCAAGACCTGTTTCAAGAACATCAAAAAAGTATGAGGATCAGCGCTCAATTTCTTGGCCGGCGTATGTCAGATCTTCCACCGGAGCTCATCTTTGCTATCCTCGAGTATGTCTACTACACTCCCGCAGGATCCCCTGATTACACACTCCTCGCAAATTGCTCTCTTGTTTGCGCTTCGTGGTCTGCGCCAGCGCAATCGCTTCTCTTCCGAAAAACCACCAAGTTGTGGTCGCATACAATTTCATCCTTCCATGCTGCACTCTCGTCATCCGCAAACCGGAGTACACCTATGGGCAACGCTGTCCGATCGCTCGACATATCTGTCGGGCGATCATTGAACGAGAACTGCCAACCGGAAGCCTCCATACAGCTCCTACAGTCTTGTCCCAGACTGTACGAACTCACCCTGAACATGTTTGGTTTACACGAGTTTGACCAGTTTGCGCTTGCTAAGCTCAAACACGCCGGGCAGGGCATCAGAGCGCTCAATCTCCAAGAGTGTGGCGTACAATCGCCGGTGCTGTTTCAGCTACTCGGGATATGGCCACACATCCGCTTCTTGAAGATCGGCACGGAAATCGCTGCTTGGCCGTGGCGGCACCCTGCAGAGACACCAATATTCCGCCAGCCGAAAGGCGATGGGGACCATGACGTCGCCCAGCGGCCTCCTGCACGCGTTTCATTATACGACCTCGCACTCTCACGAATTCCCCAACCGGCAGTTCTTGCCTGGCTCCTTGGTTCCTCTGCCCCGACCCTTCGGATTCTAGACCTACGCGAATTCCCGGGTATTCAAGGGAGGGAAACTCTGGCCGTGCATGCCCCACACCTACGTTCGCTTCGCTTGCTCCATTTCAGCATCGATTCAGCGGCGTTTCTGCGTCAATGTATCCACCTCGAGGAATTCATCATTTACACTATCCCCGGCATCGTCCCGCTCGCCCCGGCGCTCCCCCGGACGATCGAGCATTTATCTTTTCGAAATCCCACACACGCCTTCAGGAGCAGTCTGAATCCCATTCTCGACGCAATTGAGGTCTTACCCAAGTTGCGCATGGTTACGTGTGACAAGAACTCGGAGGGTTTACATGAGTTTGCCTTGCTGAGAACGAGGTGCGCGGAGAGGGGTGTAGAGGTGGTGATATCGGAAGTCCCTTTCTGGGTGGTGAGTTTGGATGCGAGCGTCAGCCGAATCATCTGTCAATTGAGTTGCTCACTCGATTCTTCCTTTCTCGTCAGTATGAAGATCCTGTGATCGTTGGCCGTTTTCCTCGGCGACGGCTTCGATTCGGTTGATGACGAATAGGAATATATAATATATATGGCACCTAGACCTCAGGTTCTTAAACTGCGTTTGTAGATGATTTAACCATATCCTTCGGTTACTGGCTACTGAAGTACTGACGTACTACAAGTCTAGGTCTCTCCCCTCGGGGATTACTGCCGTGTCCATGTCACACGCAGTTTCATGGCTGGAACGTCACATGTCGTATGTACTTTGTGCCCAACTTGATCAATGGCAACCCAGCTTTTACGTATTATTCGCACATCAGGGCGCTCGACCGCCGGGTCAAATACTGTTTGATAGGTCCAGACGTCCTAAAGTCGAGGAGAGTCACCTGCACCTCTCCCGTTGCAAAGGTGGGAGTGGGGAGCCACTGTCGTTTACAAAGCTGAGTGGGAAGTACCTCCTGAACTGTTTGCAAGACCGAAAATCTGTCGTCAAGTTCTCATCCTCCCTACTGTAGCAGCCTGCACTGTTGCAGAGATCACAATGTTCAACAAATTCTCCACCTATAGGTTGATTTGCTGATGTCGGCGTGTCACACGACTGTTAGGGACGAAGAGAGCCCAGACGAGGCCATTCACCTCGCAGCTGCGATGCAATTGGTTTCCGTTCTGTCATTAAGACAATGTGGGCGGTAGGTGATGGTGAGACGAACAAGATTACATCGATGTTCTATAAATATATGGTGGACGATTCGGGACGTCTTGATTATACTCGGGCTGCGTTCGCGCTGAACCGGAGGATGAGGGACTTGGAGGGTATAGTACCTGGTGATCAGCGTATTCTTTATGTACATCTAGGGGCGTAGTACTTCCCCTTGCTTTTCGCTCGGATACTAGTAAACTCGTTCTAATCTCGATCGTAGTCTTGAACGAAGTAGATGACGTGAAATTATGTCGCTTGCGATAGGGTATCCGGTGGACTATCGTCGGGCGTTGTGGTGCGGTGGGGATGGAGCGGGTGGTGACGAAGACGGGAGGGTCGCGGGTGGGGGAGGGGGAGCAAGTTTGGGCGACGTCGTGAGGAGCGTGCGGATCGCGATTGAAGATGTCGTGTGTACGACTAGTAACGACGTACGGGAGTACCTCTACCCGATCGAACGCGATGCTGGGATCCTAGGCGCGTACGTCGGCGTTGGTGACGACTGGAGGTGGAGTCGTGGACGGGTTCTTGAGACTCGTGGCGGTTCATCACTTCGCGTGCACGGTGTGGGCGGATCTCGAGGTGGACGAGGTGACGGAGACGGAGGTAACACGCCGTGCAGAGATGCGCGCGAGGTTGTTGCGAGTGGTGCTTGTACGTGGCGAGGCGGACGTCGTGAAGGATGTCGCACTGTACCGGCAGCGCGCGCGGGGTGCATTCGTGTGGCCACCGGTGTGTTACCTGAGTTGGGATGATGGCGAGAGGAACGCGTAGCATTCGTGCGGCGGTCGCGGAGTTTGCTAGAATTGTACGAATGTGTATTACTATTAGTCAGACTCAACGACGGCGACGATGGCGCCAAAACGAAAGCACGACGACGCCGAACCCACTGCGCGAGAACGCAAGAAACTCAAGATGGCGGATGCGCGTACAATATCAGTCCAGGCAGCACC
This sequence comes from Zangia roseola, assembly GCA_038090095.1. NCBI lineage: Eukaryota > Fungi > Basidiomycota > Agaricomycetes > Boletales > Boletaceae > Zangia > Zangia roseola. The sequence goes on from JBBPMD010000049.1 coordinate 27,665, forward strand.
GGCGCCTACCAGCACCAACAATCAATCAAACGCGACCACAGTCCAGTTCGACTGTACGTTTCCCCTCAACTTTTGTTTTGTCGTTACGCGACACTAGTGGTTATGATTAGCTATGCAGGGCTTGCCAGGTTCTGTAGACGTCGAGCGATTCACAGAGGTATTGAATAATTGTATCTGGAGAATTTTGGATGCTGACGATTGGCTAGGCGCGTGCGTACGAGATCGATGCAATGAAAAAGGCGACCAAGACTGCCAGGTAAGTCATTACAGTATCACCGATTGTGATTTTCTGAGGATCCCATTCAGTGAAAGCTCGACACACCGTGCGTGGCAAACCCTACCACGACACCTTCGACGAAGGGCGGCCAGTCACGACGTACGGCGTGTCCCAGTGCGCCTACGTGAAAAGGCACGTTCAGAGGTATGTCTCGCGTGTCTTTTGCTGGCGCATACAGACATCATTCTACAGATGGACCCCCATAGACGTCGCGTCCTTGGTCGACCGAAACGAGGCAATGGGAAGCAAATCACCCGTACCGAGTCTTTCTTGAAACGCCAACGTAAGTTCCGCGGGTTCATCCCTGCCATCTCGGACTCACGAAACTTAATTTCAGGTGACAAGTCATGGCTCGAGACGCATATTTGGCATGCTAAACGCGCCAAGATGCAGGTCATGTGGGGGTATCGACTCGTATGTCTCATTCAAATGATTTTACACTCACAAGTTGATGCATTTCCCTCTCAGGCTGTGACCCCGAACGAAAAGGCTTTTCGACCGTCTCACCGCGCATCGGTCCATGGGTCTATTTTACACGACGCGTCCTATTACGCCACAATAGAGCTCAAAGGGCCGCAACGTCTCCTTGGGGCGGCTCTCGAACGGTGCTGCGATCCACAGGTTTCTGGAATGAAACGGTCCGTGATACAAAAATGGGGCCCGTTTCTCGTCATTGACGCTTACTGTAGCTGCACGGGTAGTCGTGCTTGTGAGACTCATATGTACAAACATGCAAGCTACCCCTTTGACCTGCTAGGTCCTGTGACGATCATCTGGCAGCCGTTACCCCGAAAGGACAACTCATCCCAGGCTCAGGAATCTCTTGCACAGCCAGAAAAACCAAAAGGGAACGGAAAGGACAAGGAAAACCAGACAGACGACAACGCGTGTTCCGAACCCGACAATGTTCCACGGGTCATTTGGGTTCGCTGTCACCCGGCCGTGTTTGAAGACGTTTTTGAAACCTTGCGAGCCTCGGCTTCATACGTCCTGGAGCAGAGCAAGAAAAAAGATCCCGACGTTTATGCAGAGATCGAGATTGCCGATCTTAAAGGGTGCATCAACGCTTTCGAAGTTATGGGGCCCAAGTCGAGCCAGGTTATCAAAGGCGCGTTCTCACTTGCTGGGAGCGACGACAGGCATGACGTCAAGAAGGTTGGGATATTTTAACTAGCTTACTAACATATCTCTGATTTCTGTGGACTCAGTTTTGGAACGCATTGACTGATCTGCAGACTTCTGGCAGTGTACCGCGTGGGACGGTAATTGGGCTCAAAGTTCACGATCCGCGTCTGAAGTATGCTTATGACAATGCGACGTTTAACCGCAGGGATTTAACCTGATTGTTGGCAGGTTCCCTCCGAAGAATGCTAAACCTCATTATGAAGACCCTACGCAACGTTTTGTCCAATCGTCCCCTGCCTTCATATTTCCTACCGCACTTGCGGCACAGAGCGAAATATGGGATGAGGAGACTCGGGGAAGTCTCAAGAAACCGAAGTTTAAGAAGCAGGACATCGACGAGAGGCGTTCCAAGGTCAGTGCCCTCCTCCCACCACTTTTGTGTGGCGTTCATGCGCTAGTGAATTGTAGAACCTCGTTCCAGGTACCCCACTCAACCCTCTCCGTCAGGATGATCGAATTCCAATTCTTCTTGTCCAACGTTCTGTGGAGCCGTCTCCAGTTGCCTCAAGTTCTACATCACCATCTGTTAATACGCAAGGAATCCATGGATGGACGTTATTGTTCCCCTCCGGCTGGGCTATGGCTTTCTTCTCTTCCCTTCTCTACACGGGAACCCGATTTGCTGGACAACGTGAGCGCACGAAGCAGTTCTTTGAAGCTGGTGTCTGCGGGTTCCCAAACGATTATCCCCTTGTCGCTGCGTATGACGTTGTCACCAACGATCGGGCCGAGCAAGAGAAGGCGCGCTGGGAAAGAACCCCTCCCGCGAAAAGGCCGAACTACGAGAAGTTGGGGACGAGGAGCCCCTGGCGTGCTGACTGGGGTGTCGTGCTTGGGTTGGAGAAGCCACCTGCGACAGAGGCCTCGAGCAGTCAAGGTGAAGGTGAAGAGTTGGTGACGACGCAACGGGAAACCCCGCCTCATCCCGACACGATGCAGCAAGACGAGTCGAGGTCTAACGTTCGGCCCTGGCTTTTAAGGGGACCTCGAGTGTCGACGATGCTTTCTAACGCGTTCATTACGCCAGCACAGTTCCTCTGCGAGATCAACAAACTTCGTTCGAAGAACCACATGGAACCACTGGATGTATCTTTATCTGCGGAAGAGATGATGCGATCAGCACTTGTGATGGTACGTGCGAAGATGGTACGCAGGGGGGCACCGACCGATCTGGCGAATATCTATAAGATGGACGACCCCGAAGCACGCAAGTGGCTCAAGATATCTGAGCAAGAGGGTCCAAGTGTGACTGACCGGGAAGGCCCGAGCGAGTCCAGCGAGATCGAGGTATCTCATCTTCCCCGTTTCTTCGCATACAGCTGGCATCAGTGTTGATTCACGCCTTTCCTTAGCTCGGAGAGGTCAGACCACCCCAGACGGACATCATTGGATACGTGACGACGGGGGATGTCTCACTAGCACGTGGCCAAGGTTTTGCGATCGGTGCGATTCCCGTCGTGCAATACTTGGCCCTGCGCAAACAGGCCTTACGGTATGTGAGCATTTTCGATACGTTGGTTTGCGTTACTCAAGGCACGCTCGGTAGGCTTTCTCAACCGTCTGTGTTGGTAAAGATGAGGGATCGGGATGGGACGACGTGCCGTGCGGCGTACTTGGAACTCGTGGAAACGTAGTAGGCACTCTAGTCATGGTACTGGATGGTACAAGAGTATATCGATCCGTTGGGTAATTGTTAGGAGATCTCGATCCATCCGTTCTGGCGTGAGCTGGCCCCCCTAAACCGGGCCGGGCCCTGCCCATCACGACTCGAACCCCACGCTGATGCAAAGTATCATGCAGCCGCCACTTTCCTCTGTCGTGACACAAGTGCCAACCACCGATCCAGCCTTATAGATTCTTGCCAACCTGGAACATTTCAGAAAAGAAGTTTGGGGAAACACGGCTGCCCTGGAACATAATCTCGGCGACGGTTCAATCTATCTTGACCTCGGTGTTCACTTCGGGGCTGTGAAGCAGTTTAGCCACGCTCTGCGATTCGATCGTCTATACGTTTTTCCAGAATATCCTAGCGCGTTCAAAACACTCAGTGATAACCTGGATAACGTTTACGAACGTGGAGCTTGTATTTTGGGCCAACCAGGAATTGGTATGTGTCAAGCCATGCTGATACATTCATGATTGTTTATTGTATCCCTGAGGAAAAACTTGTTTTATCGTGTATGCAGTCATTGAATTACTGCGTAACAAACAACCGGTTGCCATCGAATTCTCCCGAGGTGATGTGGCATATTTGTTATTCACCGCAAATGGTACCACATTACATTCGTCTCTCGACACGGAACCTTTGAAAAAACACCCAGGGATATGGGCGTTTTCTGATTCCACTATAGACACCATTAGCCCCACGATCGCCTTCACAAACACCCCGGATGTTCGAACGTTCCAGACTACTGCCCCTGCTGCACGGCGATACGAAGAGTGGACCGAGCAAAACATGATCCAACTTTATGTCATGGACCTACCGACCATGGAGGACATTTCCCGCTTCAGGTACGTTCTACCTTTCATCATCGCACAAACATCTAAGTAACACCCGTTTCAGTCGCATTCTGGGCATGAACGTGGAACGCATGGGAGAGCTTGCACGAAGATTTGGTCCCGTTCCCCGCATCCTGGTGACACTCTTTGACATACAAAAGTCAGCCGAGGAAATCTATGCACCTAAAATCTATCGATGCATCGAAGGGGCTATCACACGCCCCAGATCGGATATCGTGGCTGCCCTGGTCAATCTCAATGACGCGGCTGTCTCAGAACCATTCAGAGTCTTTTTTATCAGACCTGTCTCAAAGGAGAATCGCTTGAGTCATCAAGTATTCATCCCAACCCGCTGGCTCCTCGATGAAATTTATGGCAGGCTACGCCGTGGCGGGGGTGGTGCAAGAATAGACTTTTACAACGCTCTGATTGGCTTCGAAGAGACTCGTCCACTCTCTCGTGATATTTTCGAACTGATGCTACATGACAGGTCAGCGGCAGGCATTCGGCAGCGCCCAACTTGACCTCAACGGAGGTTCGACCTCTAATTTTTCCGCATCCCGAGTGGTCTGTACTTTGTAAACATTCTACCAAGGCATGTCTTTGTAACGTGTTGCGATTACATTGAAGAGGGGGCTACTGGTTGGGCGAGCCGGGAATTATCAAGTATGTATTTTGTTAGCTTCACTTCCGCATTCTCTACTGCAGTCTTCGAGTTGTATCCTACCAGTTTTATTTGGTGCTGGACTCCATGCACTAGACTATGTGCCACGCAACAACGATAACCGCGGAAAACGTCTCGGAGAGCACTAGGTATGGTGCAGATCGACAGAGATCTGTAATTCTTCAGTCTAATTATAACCGGCCGTCCCGCGTTCGCTCAACGACGTCGTTCGTCCACCCACCGGCAGAAATGCAGACAACGCGGAAGCCACGCGCTGTACGATGGAGAGGGGGTGGGGGGTGGCCACAGTTCTGTGATGCTCTACTGACAACGACGCACTCCGACCAAGGCTACCGCGCCAGGACTCCAGCCACCACTTACTGACCAGGTCTTAAGATTCTTATTCTTATTCTTGAGCAAGAAACTTGAAGATGCGCCACCACCCTTGGCAGCACTTTTTCGAGGCTCTCACTCTTACAGACCATTTTCTCACTACAACGAAAACCCATCTGTAAGACCAATCCCCCTCGACCACTCCCCACCAAATTCCCAATATAGCCGACGCGCTATTTCAGCGGGAACTGAAGACTCCGTCTCCCCCTTTTGCACCCTCGCCAGGGCCTCGCACGAGACCTCCTCGGCCTCTCAGCCTCACGCACAGTTACCCCACTACAGAGTGGACACTGACATATCACAAAGCAACAATGTTTAGGACACAACTGTAACCACCAAATACAAACCAGAGCCTATGTCAGATTTACATATGAACATAGTACAATCTACTGAACAAACTATTGTTTCAACGGCTTGTCCTCGAAGATTAATAGATTATATAGTGATGCAATTTGATTACCCTGAAGGATATTTAGTACTAGGAGTATATCGAATAGGTTGGGACTTTACCTTGCGCTCCAATACTTCTATCACGTCGCGCAAACGATCACCTACAGTTTGGCGATTCGTCGCTTGCGCCGCAGAATCCAACGACCTGTATTCATCGGCGAGTCGACTATAAATCCTTGCATCGGAAAGACGTCAGTACAAGCATGAGGGAAGACGATAGTAAAACATACTCTCGGAAGTGAGCGAACTCGGCTTCGAGCTCACCAATAACCCGGGCCATCACGGTCTGAGGCAGAACATCACCAGGTCTCAGTGTACCACCATCCTTATCCATCCGTTCGAGAATTTCTTCAATCGAATACGTACGTCTGTTGCTACGGCGAGGGGGGTCAGGCTGATCGTGAGGTTCCACACCCTCGTCGAAGCCTTCGTCCTGGTCAGCTTTATGATCCATTCGAGTTGTACATTTGTCCCGGTGAGTCCTGATAGAGTGGTGGTGACCTTTGCACATTCGACACGATGTCGCGTTGTGGCCTACGGCAGAAAAGAACAAACGCTCCATGCGCTCTGAGCTGATCTTCGGGAACGGCGGATTGGGTTCCACAGCTTTCTCAACCATTTCGTTCGCGTCTTCAACCCGTGGACGCGATGATGTCGAATAAGAACTGTGCGCCGACGAATTCGAAGCTCGTTCAGATCGACGTTCGTCAAGATCCACCGATATTCGGTCTATCTCATCGTCGTCGACAAACCGTCGGACCGAAGGATCTGGGGATTCCATCACAGGGGAAAGCGAACGATATGAATGGACGGCTGGGGCGTCCGCCAGGTGAGTAGTACCTTGGACACTCAAATCGGGATCGCGTCCTTGACGTCGTTCATTTAACCCTTCCTCAACCACCCCGCGCAGCACCTCAATTTCGCCTGCAAGTCGCTCCACTTCAGTCCTGAGTTGGTTGATTTCTTGGGCTTTCTCTGTCAGCGAACGCGCATCGACTTCTCGGAGGCTCCGGAGATCCTCAAGTAGTCGTTGTTGAGAGGACAAGTCGGACGTGACGCGGGTGAGGTGTGATCTTAGTGTGTTAACGAGCGCTTCTAGAGCTGTAATGCGTTGATTGAGAAGCATTATGTGTGCATAGATCAGCAACTTACCTTTCTTCTCTTGGACTACCTCAAGGTATTTCGACGCATGAACGTCCGTGTCTTTGTGCCTTTTTTCCTTCCCTTTGGCCCGCGAAGTTGACGGCATAGGTATGCGGGTGGCGCTGATGTCTATGGCATCTTGAGACTCCATGATTCGGGTGCGTTCTCGAACGACGTCACGTTTGCACTCTTCGAGCTCATACTCGAGTTCTCTAACCCGTCGTCGGGCGATACTGTTTTCTGTTTCTAGGTGGTTCAACCTTGTGTGCAAAGCACTGAGCGATGCTATCAGGCGAGCTATTGAGAGGTGATTAACAAGCCATTGCGAGAGCAAGTTGATCAATTTACCCTCGCCATCCTTTGAACTCGGACCGCGGACGCTGTATCGCTCCAAATTAGCCTTCGCGGGCGAAACAACGGCACTTGTTAACCCAGTGACATCCGGGAGATGCAAACGGCTGCGATGGGACTTTTTCGCCGCGCGGCTCCCGTGGTCAAGATCACCCACAGCATCTCCTGTGTTTCGAATTGGTACCTCTTGGCCTGGACGACGGCTGGCAGCAGGAGCGGGGGCAATGTCATCTTCTTGAGCCTGGCGGACATCACGAACTAGTCCTCGAGCCATCTTGGTAAACCGAGACCCGGACGTGGAAGGTGTTGGTGGTTGGACGTGGACATGAGGTTGGATAGGAGGTTGAGAGACATGTCTTCGGATGGGAGTAGCAGTGGTGTCAAACGACACTGTGGCTTTTCGTGCCCGGGGTGTCATATTTCGGCGAACGTGCTGTGACGATTCTGGCATCCCGTTTGATCCTTGTGGGACTCGCGATGGGCTACCACGGGGACGTCTAGGGGAGAAACCAACGCGTTGTAGCGTTTCGGATAGCTTTGGACGAGAAATATCCTGCGAGCACTCTGCATTGTCTGCCTCGGAAGCAGCGTGACACGCTGAAAATTGGTAACACGGCCAGAAGAAGGTAAACACACATTAAATATTTAAATCTGTGTCACATACCAGCTATGATGTCTCCAAGTGGGCGTTCTGGGTCATATTCGGCGCCACTAATGCTGGGCTCCCTCCTACCACCACGGTTGAGTCCTGCGGTGATAGTGACGGCACTCGCATGATGGGCGGCAGTTGACATGGTCTGAACGTCGTAAGGGGCGATACCTTCGTCATCATGGATGGACCACGCGCGAATGTGGCTTGCATCGAGATCTAGGTTTTCTGCAGAGTGCCGATCAAAAGAGGCGAAGGCGGGGAAGTGCTCGGGCACAGAGTCGTGTCTGGGGTACTCCAACGACTCGTCGTCGCCGGCGTCGTCATCCTGCACAGAAGATAGATGAAGAGATAGATCGGTGTTTTGCAAATTGTGTTCGAGTTGGATGCGGTGTTGTTCGAGTTCGTCCCCGGGTATGCTGAACTCGCGACGTAAGGACGACGACACTCTAGCCATCGCTAAAAACAAGAATATAGAAGCGGAAGAGAAGGAGGACAGTGAGAAGCAAACAACGAACGCGTTTGTCACGTGATCGTAACCGACCCCCCTGCAAGGGGGGTCGATTTCTAAATTTACATGCCGATTTCGACTGACCATTCAATCATGGAGGAACAAACCCACAAAGCCCACAGGCCCGCTCACTCTGGGCCCAAGGCCGACAAACGGGGAAAGGGAAAGCAACAATCTGGATTCAACGAAAAGGTGTGTCTGGCTGCAATTTCATTATTATGACCTCACACCCGCTATCCAGGCATTCGCACCCAGGTCTGGCAGGCGAGCGGAACGACAAGGCCGTAGGAATGTCGAACGCGACCAGACCCGTCTCCACGTTCCTCTTGTTGATAGGACACCCGACGACGTACCACCACCCATTATTGTCGCGATCGTGGGGCCTCCAGGGGTCGGTAAGACCACCCTCCTCAAGAGCCTCGTTCGTCGGTATTCGAAACAAACTCTGCAAGAAGCCAAAGGCCCTATCACCGTCGTTGCAGGGAAAAAGCGACGGCTGACCTTCATCGAGTGCGACAACGACCTCAATTCTATGATCGACATAGGCAAGGTGGTCGACTTGGTTCTCCTGATGATTGATGGTTCCTTTGGCTTTGAGATGGTGCGCTCTCTGAGAATCACATTCTTCCTCCACATCATGACGTTTCGCACAGGAAACGTTCGAGTTTCTCAACATATTGCAGTCCCATGGATTTCCCAAAGTCATCGGCGTCCTTTCACATCTCGACCTCATCAAAAAACAATCCACTCTGAAAGACACGAAGAAAACCCTCAAAAAGCGTTTTTGGACCGAAATATACCAGGGCGCAAAGCTATTCTACCTCTCTGGTGTCCTCAATGGTCGATATCCCGACACCGAGATTCTCAACCTCTCCCGCTTCATTAGTGTCATGAAGTTCCGGCCGTTGGTATTCCGAAATAGCCACCCGTACCTTTTGGCAGATCGCATCGAGGATCTCACGCCGCGCGAAATAATTCGCGCTTCGAAAGGCAAGTGCGATCGGACGGTCACACTATATGGTTACCTGCGAGGTACCAATCTACGCCAAACCACGAAAATTCACATACCCGGTGTCGGTGACCTAAACATGACATCCGTCACTGTCCTGGGAGACCCCTGTCCCCTCCCTGATGCCGACTCGGAGAAACGGAGAAAGTTGAGCGAAAAGAAAAAGTTGCTCGTGCATGCCCCGATGAGTGACGTCGGAGGCGTCATGTACGACAAGGATTCTGTCTGGATTAACGTCCCCGGTAATTTTACTCGTGGGCCAGCAGAGGGTAGGTCGTTCGGTATATCGCATGAATCATTCATTGACGCACAGCATTAGTATCCGATTCGGCACCTCAAGGCGAGGGTGAACAAATGGTCATGGACCTCCAGGATGTCGATGCTACCCTTGCGGATGGCATCTCTCGGAGTCAGATCAGACTACTTGGATCTTCCTCCAAAAATCTCACTGTTGATTCGACGGCCCCCCCGCAGGAAGTTGACGATACAGAGCTAGAGGAACCTCCCGATAATGAGAAGCTTTGGGACGAAGACTCGGAAGATGGAGACGAGCTCGACTCAAATGCTGACATCGACCTACAGGACTCTGACGAAGGCGCTGAATCTGATGGGGATGGAACCTCGCTGACATCACCGAGCGTCAACGGGCGTGCTACCCGTCGCAGCGCCATGAGACCAATAGAGGGAGTTCCCGGGGAAGAAAGAGATGGAGAGTTTGCCTTCGCGGACAGTGACTCCGAACTCGGAGAAAACGACGATTTCTTCCATCCCAAAGTGTTAGCTGAATCGCATGGCGACGATCTCGACATGACTAAAGAGCCCCTACTGCTCGAGAACCTACAGGAATGGGAGGACCAAGCGAACCTCGACTCCATACGTTCGCTTTTCATAACTGGGGATGAATCTACCGCGGGCGGTGCGGAACAACAAGATGTGGACGAGGCGGGGGATGAATGGTCCGGAGACCCCGAAGATCCCAAAGCGACAGGTGCTACTGCACTCGCCGCCAAAAAGGAGGCACTCAAACGCAAATTTGATGAACAATACGACGACCCAGAGGGAGACAAAATGGACTTTTACGACGAAAAGAAATACGAGCTGGATCGCCAACTCCAACTCAATCGAGCAGAATTCGAGGGTATTGACGGCGACGCTCGCACGCTGGTGGAAGGTTACCGACCGGGGACCTATGTCCGCATAGAACTCTCTTCCGTCCCTTACGAGATGGTCGAGAACTTCGATCCTCATTATCCTATCATTGTTGGAGGCCTGCTGCCGGCGGAGGAACGTTGTGGGTACTTACAAGTGCGAATAAAGAGACATCGTTGGTTCGCGAAGACGCTCAAAACTAATGATCCACTCATCTTCTCACTCGGATGGCGACGTTTCCAAAGTATCCCGATATACTCGCTCGACGATCACTCCATCCGTATGCGCATGCTCAAATACACTCCGGAACATATGCATTGTTACGCGACATTCTATGGTCCTGTCGCTCCACCGAACAGTGGTTTCTGCGCTTTCAATTCATTGGACGGAAACAGCGTTGGATTCAGGGTATCAGCCACTGGTGTCGTCCTCGACATTGATCGATCGACGAAAATAGTGAAGAAGCTGAAGCTCACGGGGCTTCCTTTCAAAATATTCAAGAACACGGCATTCATCAAGGACATGTTCACGAGTGCACTTGAAGTCGCGAAATTCGAAGGAGCCACTATCCGGACTGTTTCGGGGCTCCGGGGCCAAGTCAAAAAAGCGCTCTCTAAGCCACAGGGTGCATTCCGGGCGACGTTTGAGGACAAAGTGCTCATGAGCGGTGGGCATCACCTCAACTCTGTGACGTGATAATATTGACGGACGAGGCACAGATATCATTTTCCTCCGAGCTTGGTATTCGATTCAGCCTCGCCAGTTCTACAACCCAGTCACATCGCTACTCTTATCGGATAAGTCGCGATGGCAGGGTATGCGGCTCACGGGTCAGGTACGACGTGACGATGGCATCAAGACACCATCGAACGTCAACTCGCACTACAAACCTGTCCAACGCGCCCCGAGACGATTCAACCCACTCAAGATACCCAAAAAATTGCACGCCTCACTGCCATACGCATCGAAACCGAGGACGATGAAGGCGCAGAGCAAAAAGACATACATGCAACAACGTGCTGTGGTAATGGAACCGGAGGAGAAGAAGGCTGTCGCGCTTTTGCAACAGATTCGGGCGCTGAGGAAGGATCAGGTCGTGAGACGGAAGGAGAAACAGAACGAGAGGAAAGAGGTGCATCGGAAGAAGGCTACGAAGGAGGAAGCACTGAAGGGGGAGAAGGAGAAGGAGAAACGGAAGGATATTATGAGGGTGACTGGGATCAAACACAAGCGTCAAGCCGAGGTTGAGGAGGGCAGTGCACCAAGAAAGAAAAGGAAGATGAGTAGTTAGTAGCGTGACTGTGACACCACACGTCACGGGTAATCCACTACTTACATACGACATTGCAAACTTGTACGGATGGTTCTGGGATGAGTGGACATTCCAATCAGTGGTACGCGCACGGTCACGGGCAGTCGCAGGGGACGTATTCGACCGATCCAGCGATGAGCACGAGTGGTAGCAGGCAGCCGCACTCGCAGGGACGCGCGCCCGACGCTGTGTACGAGGCCCACAGGTTGTTCGCTGCATACCCGCCCGCTTCCGCAACCCCCTCTGCACACGGTACAATCGTTCCTAGTCTGATCTACACTTTTTGTACTGACCAGCAACTCACAGCGACCAGACATATCAACAGTCTCTCCACGCCCGCCCCACCACCAACCTACATGGATGCGAATTACTCCGCTTTCTATGCGAGCTCCTATCAGACACATCCGTCGTCCAACTCGCCCTTTTCGGAGTACTCCCGCGAGCTTTCTTATCTTTCTGATCCTGCTACGCCTTCACAACACTCCCAGTACTGGCAAGCAACCAGAGACGAGTCCGTTCGCTATCTCTCTTATGGCACGCCGTACGTACTCGTTCTCTCTGCCTTTCTTTCCCAATAACCCCTCGCTGCAGTGTCAGCCAATATAGTTTCTCCGCACCCACGAGTTGGACCCTTGTGCCCTCCGACTCCTATAACCCCCCCGCTATTGCTAACTCCGTTCTCCAGAGGCTTAACCCAACATCAGCATATCCCACACCACCACCACCCGGCATTCGTTCCTCCTCCTCCTCCCTCGCGTTCGCTCTCGGCTACCCAAACCAAGTGAAATCGCAGCAACGGGTCTATAAGCCAGAGGAATCAGGTCCTTTCTTCAAGGACTTCCTGAATCGTTCTGCTCAGCTTTTGGATTCGAAGCCCGCACAACCGACCAGCCCTCCGAAAGCAGAAGCTCTCCCACCAAAACCTCCCCTACCGGCCGCCCCTCAACCTCCTTCACTTACTCCAAGAAAACGTAAATCTCCGGATGAGCACGTCACTCCTTCCCAAAAGCGCATACATGCGTCGAATTCTACAAGCTCGATTCTTACTGGGAGGTCCACAAGTGAAACGCCGTCTCACAAATCGTCGAAACCCCCTCGCCAAGTTTTGGCATACGTCAATGTTCCCGCGCCCACTTGGAAAACGCCTTCGGCAAAATCGTCAAAACACTCCGAGGCCTCTGGAGACGACTCCGCTGAAGAGGATGGTGATGGTCTGCGTCATGGCGCCCATGCTAATATCAAGTCTTCCGCTCGGCGTACCGGAGACAGAGATGAGCGAGGTATCATGAGTTTCGATTATTACATCGGTATCACTCATTCCTCTCTTTTAGTTCCCCTAGAGAGGCTCCGCATTTTGATTGAGGACATATTCGAAGCGGAAGACTCACTTGCAGCCGATATTGAACCCGCCGATCTGCCGAAGGAATATTTCTCTCCCCTCACTACCGACTGCAACAATCCACATCTCCAGCCGAGTATTATAAGGAAGTTGACGAAATACATCAGTCAGCTCGCTCGCCCTTCTAAGAGATCTAGACGTGCAACGCGCGAGGGTGTTGCCAATACCAGCTCGGGGTCGAAGGCACGAGACACACTTGGAGATATTGGGACACCCGTATTGTCCAGATTGCTGAAGCTTTTAGAGCGCTCAATCAAGGCAGGTGAAGTTTTGGATCCTCTGCGCACTTCAACCTATCATCCACCGCCACCCTCGTCACCCAGCAAATCAAAGAGGGGCCAGAAAGCGATGGTGGATGATCCACAGGAGGAAGGTGGCACTACAGTTCATGATTCGCATTCCCAACAGCTTGCAGATTCAGACGTGCATGAGCTCTCCGTACAACTGGAAGTTTCTCGGGATAGCATCCTTGCTGCAGAATGTTGTATGGCGCTGTTGAGCGGCGAGAGTCTCACTAAACAAGTCTCTAGTTTTCATTTGTGGGTTCGGCTGATTCTCATTTCTTCACTACAGCTCTACTCCGAAGAATTAATCACGACTTGCCTTGGCACTGTCAAGAATCAGCTTACTATGGTCGTGTATCCTTTTGTAGAGGGTTCTGGAGTCACTGGAGCCGCATCTCCTCAGCTCAATTGTCTACTTCGCTACACGCATTCTAGTTGTGGAGAGTTGCGAAGGCTACTGACTGAACTCTTTCAAGCCCTCGCTGCCGCCCTTCCTCGCATTAATTCCCTATTTTCCGCAGATGGGGTCAGCATGTCGGATGCGATCATCATCCAAGCGGTTTATATTGCTATAGGACCTTTTTTTGTTGTCGAGTTGGCCGAAAGTGACACCAAGGGTAAGCGAGAGAACGTCGTGTTGAATACGTTGGGAAACAGTGCCATGAGAGGCCTTCGCCTTGATGCGCTTTCCATCATTCGAAGTGTAAGTATGTCATGGACACTACTCTTCTGCCACTTAATCTTTTCAAGGTCTTTGCAAACCACGAAGAACAGCGATCGTGGATCATCGAAGAAATCTTATCATCGCTTATCAAGCTCTCGAATAGTCATAAGAAAGCCGGACAGTTCCGGTTTGTATTGTTTCTTTAGGCTCTTGCTCGATACTAACATATATCCAGGCTACGTGATGGCCGTTCGATTCGTACAGTATCTGCCCTACTTCTTCAGCTCGTTCAGACATCGGCACGCGATGTTCGAATGGCTGCGCGACGGATTTCTAAAACCCGCCAAAATCGTGCGTTACGGAATCAGGACAGTACCGCGGAAAAGACCAAAGATGCAACCTTGGATGAACAGGATCTAGAGGTGGGTACCGCTGGACACTCCATGTTTCGTTTTGCACTCATGGCACCAGGAGATACAACTGTATATGTCTGGCCTGGACTCGGCTACTAATGCAGCGAAGACAATTGTCCTCTTTTTGACACAGAGGTAGGCACTGGTGTTCGTACTACTAGTAGCTTGCACGCCTTTATCACGTGTCTAGATCTGGGAAGGGAAAACTGACGAAGAACTCAAACGAGGCTGAGTATCGAATCATTCTCGACAACCTGATCTCCGATCTCTTGGCTGTCCTGTTTTGGCCAGAGTGGCCGGCAGCAGGTTTGATTCTGAGCGTGATCTGTAAATTTATGGTATGATTACTTGAAGGACACTGTTTGCGCAATTGACGTCGCCTTCGACCTCAGGTAGCCTCGCTGGATGATGTCAAAACGACTGTTCAGATAGATTCTAATGCGGCAAAGGCAATAGCTTTAGATCATTTAGGAATCATCGCTGCTCGCTTGCGATCAAGTACGATAAAGGTTCGGCGACGAAGTGTCAAACGTCCACTTGTCCCGCTCGACGAAGTATGCATTTTACATCTTCAAGGAGTTGGGGGCTATAGTTGTTTTTCTTAGATTCTTTCAACGGAGAATATGCGCGATTTCGAGACGCTCTCAAACCATCACGAGGCTATTGCTTTACACTTATTGAAACGTTCTTCCGACGACCAAGCCTACGAGGTGTGTGCTGAATCCAGTGAAACTCGTTCGCTAATATCACTTCACCGCGGTCAGAGCGCTCGTGAACTTACTTGTGCAATGTGGGGGCATGAATTGGCAAACGCTCTTCGAGTGGTGCGTGGCGCCTTACCATCCCGAGACGACGGAGGACCCGCACAAAAACCATCGACACTCGCCCTTTGCACGAAGCTTCAGAACGCCCTGTCGGAAGTGTGGACAAATCGTTCTAATGACGTCTTCGATGTGGGGTGGGTGTACATCCTGACCAATCATCTCGTCATTCATGCCCTGCCAGATCCGAAGAAGATGCAGCTCGTGTTGACCTGCTCGCCGAGGAGATTGGCACTGTGCAAAATCTCAGGAGTTCGTTCGGGCCTATACTAAACGTGGTGCTAATGGCTCTCGACGCGCCGCCTGTGTTTATGCGAACGAAAGCACTACGAGCGCTTGGCCAAATTGTGACCAGCGACTCCACTATTCTTTCAACAGTAAGCGTATGCGCAAGCCTACTCGGTGCACATACTGATTGAACGCAGGCGAGCGTACGACGGGCCATCGAAGGACATCTTCTAGACTCTTCGCCGGCTGTCCGAGACGCTGCGGTTGAGTTGATTGGTAGATACATGATAGAATCTCCTGAAGTTGCGGGCGATTACTACTCGAGAATTGCTGATCGCATTGCGGTATTTGTTTATTCTTTTTTGTGGCCTTTAAGTGGCTCATGTTTCGAACAGGATACTGGACTTGGGGTGCGCAAGCGCGTGATCAAGCTTATCAGACAATACTACAGCGTCACTGAGGATCTAGGGCGTCGGGTTGACATCTGCACGAGGCTTGTATTGCGAATGTTGGATGAGGACGACACAGTCAAAGATCTCGCTGTCAAGACTGTAGAGGAGCTGTGGTTTCAAAATGCACTTCCTCAGGCTGTTGCGCCAAAGGGGAAACCGCCTTCGTCGAGTAACACCGAAGACAAGTCCGCTTTACTCGCCAAGGTGTCTGTCATCATGGGCGTGTCTGCTTACTTCAAAGACAAGCAATCTCCCTTGGAGGACATCCTTCACAAGATTATGTCGAGTCAAAGCCCAGCTGATGCACCGTTCATGCACACGAAGTACTCTGAGATATGTGAAACCTTGATTGATGGTCTTGTCGATGCTTCTGACCTCCCTGGTTTTGTGAGTGTGGGTTGTTAGTGATTGTGCTGCACTGATTACGGATGCACCCTTCTTTCCAGACGGTTCAATCCTGCATCAGAACGCTATATCTGTTTGCAACCGCGTACCCGTCTGTACTCTCTGGCAGTAACGCTTCCACACTACTCCCGTACTTGAAAAACCCTGCTTCTGTATGTAAAAGTGATTCTTTACGTGTAGCATGTTCTAATCTCGCTTTGTAGCCCGAAGAGTTGGCGGTAACCGACTACCTCCTTCGCGTTTTCCGGATATCAATTCCGCACATGCCAAAGACTTCGGTGAAGTTCGGACAGGAGTTACAGTTGGTCTTGCAACCAATGATCGTCAAGCCGTCAAATGTTGGCGGTGTGGTGGTAGGTTGAGTTGACAGACGTAATCGAGCATGTCTAACCTCCATCAAAGTGTTTGCAAGAAAGCGTCGCGTGCATATGTGGAGTTGTACAGCATCTCACACACGATTTCCATCGGCTTATCGCTCTTTTGAAATCGTGCAATGGTGAGCCGTTTGGGTCGTCTTTTTGATTGAATTTGATCTTGCTTCGCAGCTCGCATTCTGCAAGCCATCGCCCGCAATAGCGAGACAATGACGACTGTCGAGATACGGACATTGTCTATCCTCATCTTTATCGTCGCCTTACTTGGAGAACACTGTGACTTTGATCATCTCCGCATTGAACGACCCGGTGAGTGCCACATTTACCAAGTTAATATGGGTGACCTGATCCCCGCGCAGAATTTGCGGCCGAGTTGAATAACATTTCAGAGGTAATGTTCTCTCATAAGTTCATATCGACTCCTCTCATGAGAGGGTCTGCTAGGAGCCCATCGTAGAACATATTTATAATAGCCTACTCTCCCTCTATTCCAAGTATAACGATGCCGGTCTTAAGGGACGCATTTTGCAGTGCCTAGGTGAGCTTCTATCTTTTACATGTGAGTGAACTGACGGAACCCCTTGCAAGGCTTCTTGTTCCGAGCTCAACCTAGTCTAATGACTTTGGAACGGTCTGCTGGGATCATGGACACAATTTTTACTTCTCCTGATGAAGACAGTAGAGGGCGGTTACTGAGGATCATGCAAGACTTCTTGGTTTCCGAAGCAGCGAAACACGCCGAGCAGCGCAAGAGTGAGCAACATGTTCCGTGGAAGTAGTGCCTAATGGTGCTGACGCGCGATCGTTTAGATTCTGGACAAGATAAGGGTGACGGGGTTGTGGATATGGCTGAACTCGTTGGGAATACAGAAGGGTTTGCAGATTCTGGGTAAGGAGCGGTCATTTTGGATACGGGGGATACTGACGAGCTCGTGTATCGAACAGGGTTAGCTCCGCGATCGTTCAGCGATATATTTCACCCATCCTGGAAGCTGCGCTTTCTCAGAACCCGCAGATACAGGTTGTTGCCGTTGACATTTTAACCTTCACCGTCAAGCAAGGGCTTGCTCATCCGCTTCAGGTAAGTAATGTAAGTCATTTCGTAAAACACTGATGCTATCAAAGACAACAGTCTTTCCCGATCATCGTTGCGCTTGAAACGAGCCCTGTCACAGCGACAAGCGTCCGGGCAAGCGCATTGCATGCCATTTTGTACAACAAGCATATGAGTCTTCTCAATGCTCGCTTCATCGTCAGTGCAAGGCAGTCTTTTGACTACCAGAAGGTGATCTCGCCAAACAGCGTTCAAGGTCGGTACACTGCCGAGACTGATTTCGACTGGCAATATTGACTCGACCGCTGCAGGTTACCGTATGCAACCTGAGCCAACCGCTTTGTTGCAACGGTGGTACTCTCTAGTTCGAGAAAAGAGACCTCCCCGACAGGATTTCCTGAAAGCTTTGGTCAAAGCATTCGATATTCCAACCGCGTTAAAATCATCGCAGGTAAAGAGCACACTCATGATTTCCTCGTTCCTTTGAAAAACGTCGCCTAGGATGACGCCGAATTCTCGCGCTACATGGCCGAAAACTTTGCTACTCTAGACTATAAGACTCAAGAAGAAGCATTCACAGTCATTAGACATCTCACATCCATTTTATCCACCTCAGGAATGCAACTCATAGAAGTCGTTTCTCCCTCTAATCTACTCGCCCAGCTCCATGACCCACAACAGTCCGTTCCGCATGGTACCCAGGTGATGAAGCCGATGACTTGCGTTATTGGCAATCACTGATCATCTACATAGAATCCCGTTTCGCAACCTCCCCTAGGACCAAATCTCGACATCGACATCTTGCGAACCTCAGTTATAATCTGTATCGTGATGCTGCTGAAATCCTACCTGAAGGGACTGTACGGTCTCTCCGAAGAGTAAGTCGGCTTGTGATGTCGTATCGTCTTGATTCAGCCCGCCCTCAGCAAATGCAGTAAATTTGTTCCGGGAAAGAAGAGTGCTATTGGAGATAAACCTGCCGTTAAACGCCACCAATTCCCGATATCTTGGGACCGTCTCCCATTCGCGATGGCTCCCCTCATTCTACCTGAGCACTTGGTAACGCAAAGAACGACGGTAAATAGGCACTTAGTTAAGAACGGAACGATCTTTGACATTTCTTGTCAGTTCCTTCAAATTTGGAATGAAGATGGTGTAGTGGCCGAACCAGAGGACGACCTGGAGTGAGGCTGGTTTTGGCATGTTTTTCTCAGTTTTCCTTTCAAATGCATACATAACATTATTTACCGTGTAATACTCTGGTCAATATTAAATTCATAAGGGAAAGCCCCAGCGATGACTCCGGCTATGTCTTTATTCCTGGAGTTGGACCCGCCGAAGGCGACAGAGCTGAACCTCGGGTGCAAATAGTATTTAGGTCTCATGGATTCATGAGCTCTGTTGCCATAAATTACACTTTAGTGACGAAGTTGCATCGGAGATGGCAGACTGTCTGCAGACGTTTATTATCAATTGGATATTCATTCCGTGAACAAGGCATCTGATCACGATGGCCCGATGATATTAGCTGCAGCGAAGGTGACTGGTCCTTTTGGCATTTTGTCAATGGTCCTTTGGATGACATTATCCAAGTATGGCTCATCTTCAAATACCCATTTCAGCCTACCGCCATAAGACTCTGGCAAATCTTCTTCGTTGATCAGTTCGCGAAGAGTCTCTCCAGGATCCTTGCCCAAGACATGAATCTTCCGACGAGTGCCCTCATCGAACCAGCCCTAGGCGAGCAATCAGCATTCATAGTCTGTGGCAACCCAGCGCGTCTCGACACGTACCTTGATCCAATTCCAGATAGTTGGAAAGAACGACGGGGAGTTCACGATAGCAATGGTATTCAACGTTTCTGGGTAGTTGGCGGTAGCCATTGTAGATGCTTGTTGTAGGTGACTCCGAAGAGACCACATAGCGGATAACGAGGTGTTTGCCAGATCTACGATCGTCGTCACTGAGGATATCGGCGTCGATGGTTCGTGAGGTAAATGGTCACAGAGGGGTAACACGAAACGGATCATGCATTCGTGCAGCACGACGCTGGTGAGCACCATCAGTCCACGTCCACGAGTGTATATGTCCAAAGAATGTACATGCGTTGATATCGTCTCTCAGACGGCACCGCGTCCAACTCGCGGCGCAGTGCGCCGTCGAGCGACGCCAGTCGGTATACATAGAGCGGTAGACCTTGCTACAGAGAGAGCCGATCATGGCGCGTCCAACCATCAAACGAGGTCGAACTGGATTCGAAAAGAAAGAGCTCATACTTTGTCTCGCCGCCCCGTCCAGCGCGGATAGAACCTTCTAGACGACTCCAACTCGGTCGCGTCAATGGTCTTGAAGAGGTTGTCGACATTGTGTTGCTTTCGCCATGCTTCTGCGCTGGCGAATTGCTTCTCTGCCTTGTTGATGTCGAATCGACGCGCGCGTAGAAAGCGCCTTTGGATAATGACTTTAATTGATGTGGGACGAGATCGGGGGGACGTACATGAGAGTCACATCATAGTGACTAGCTGGGTCTTTGTCGGTTGCAGGTCGATAAAGGCCTGATTGAACAAGATTCGCTTTGAAGACTTCGAGTAGTCCGGTGTGTTCGCTCGTGGTTGTCTGCGTCCTTTGAGGCGCTGGTTGTTGTACGTCGGTGTTAACCCCTGAAATTGCATTGTCGGCGCCGTCCACGTTGGCGTCGGCTTGAGGGGCCATCGTCAGGAATGATCAACCAGAGGATCAAAACGGAGGACAAACTGGGCGGCAGTTAAGTGTGACTCGACTCAATTGCAGACGCAGCACTCGGACTTGGTAAGATGTCACACTAATGGTAGCTACTAGTAGTGCTACGAACGTGCAGAGTTCACCTTGTCGTGCAACAACTCCAATAACCGCCTCTCCTTTTTATCCATGAACAACATTACCGTCCCAAACCTCTGAACTTTGGTGAAGGCCAGCAAGTAATCTCGCACAATATCTCTGGTGCCCAGATCGGAGTCCCGCTCGAGTTTAGTCTCGAACGTGTGCAGGATGGATTTGAGCAACTCCGGTTCCAACGAGACTTGGAATAATGCTGGGATGGAAGATGGGGAAATGGTCTGGACGAGATGTCAGACAGCATCTCAGAGGTATGCGCGTAGCTCACTCGAATAAGATTCCATTTGTCTGCGTCAGAATGCAGGGACTCCCATGATTTCGTGAATTGAAATAGCGTCGTGGATGGTGTTATGAGTTGTGACGTACTTGTATTATTCGGTGGTGGTCGTGTGTTGGATTCCCTCGCCGAAGAGGGGGTCTCGTTTGGTGTCCTGGTGACGATGGTGTGGTTTCCTGCATGGCGGAAAATCCCACCTGATACTTTGACCGGCTGAGATTCTTCACGCGCTTGCTTAGCCTCTAAATATGTCCGCGGTTTTGAGGGTGGTGGTGCCGTCGGCTTGCCTTCTTGCTTCAGCGAGCGTGAAGAGACAGGCTGAAGTAAATCTGTGGTTTTGGTCTCGGATGGCGTAGCAACTCGTTTTTCATCGGATAGGCTAGTATCGGGTTCAACTATCTCGATGGGAACTCGACGTCGTTTTGGGGTTGTGATTTTAGGTACCTCGACAGCCTAAAAATGAGAACCCAGCCCTTTCGCTAGCGCCAAGGACTCACGATATTCTTGGAACGTTGCTTGATCTTTTGTTGCTGTAGCAACTTCTCAAGCTCCAGAATCTCATTCCTTACAGATTCGTTCGCGGGCTCCAGCACGATCGCCTTGTTCAGATCTATGACGGATCAGCAATCGTTGACATTGAAATCGTATCGTTCCACACCTGCATGGGCATCGCTCAGGTTCCCAAGAGCTCTCCGTGCTTGGCCCCTTCTGAAAAGTGCTTTGACATTATTCTTGTTCAATGCTAAAACCTTGGTGCAATCCCTCTCCGCATCCTCGGACCTACAAAATGGCTGATCAGCCCCACGGGGCAAGTTTGGGATGGATTTGCTACGGACGTACTTGCCTAGTTTGAGATACGCCGCCGCCCGGTTGAGGTAGAATGTGTAGTCGTTGCTGTCAGCGAGGATTGCGTCGGTGTAGTGGCCAATCGCAGTTGGGTAGTCGCCAGCCTTGAATGCTGCATTTCCCTATCCAACTGTCACTTGTCAGACTCGCTGAATGTTCTATTCTACGAACCTTGTCTTTCGCCACTTTGGCCTTTTCTGACGCCATTCGTCGTTAGTTATAAGCTCAGGGTTGTCGTGGCTGATCAGTGACAGTGGCTTGACTCCATCCTTGACTTAGTCACCAACGGCCCGCTATTCGTATTGCAGGTCGCCTTCCTCGTCATAGTCTGGTTGCGCGTCTCCGCCAGTTTCTCGGGTGCCACCGGTTGACCCGCTCCAAGTCCGGCTCTTCGCGCGCCCTTGCCAGGGCCAATTACTTATGGGGGAAGTGAACGTTAAAGTGCCCCCACGTATGTCAATTCTCGATCCGTTTAGATCAAGTTTCTTCAGTCTTTACTCATGTCCACCTCCCAAGCCTCCGTCAGCAAACCTGCACCCTCGCCTTCATCTCCCCGACTTTTGCATTCCCTCTGCGATGTCAACAAGTCTGTCCTCAGTTTGATGGCTGATGCCCGACACGTCTTTGTCGGAGGCCAGTGTCAAGATATCTCAGTCAGTCTATTAATACTTGTGTATGTCTTTTGGCCGTATCATTAATACTTCCTAGGTTTGGGACAAGCAATCATACACACTCAAGACTAGTCTCCGTGGTCATACCGAAAGCATACTCGCTTTGGAACTCGCAGAACAGAGACAGTGGCTGTTCAGTTCTTCCGGTAGGAGTACGTATGTTTCTTGTGCCAAGTTTCTAATGTTTTGCAGGCGATAGTACTGTCAGGGTACGCCGTGTTTTCCCGTAGGCATTCTTCGCAATCTGATTCAGATCAGATATGGTCCACAGAGACGTTTGCCGCGGTCTACGTCCTCCACCCTTACCTTGAGATTGGGGCCGGTGACCTTTTCTCTCTGGTTTGGAATCCTATTCTGCAGACAGTTTACCTCGGTTGTCAGAACACTTCGATCCAGTGGTTTGACTTTGGCCGAAAGGTTGTTGGCGAATTACCCCAGGAACAGATCATTTCTGGCACATCCACGCCCTCTCGCAAAGTTCACAAATTCTTTGACAGTTATCCTCAGTATACCCACAAACCTGCCGATCTCCTTGCGAATAATCTCAATTGTTCGCTTTCTTTGGTCACGGATTCATGCTGCAACAATGTCATTGAAATTCCAGCGTCTAACGTTCTTGATTCCGCGCACTTTGGTTACGTGTACTGTATGGCGATGATGCCATCCCAACGAACAGGTTCCGATGACACTGCATTACAATCTGGCGCAATGTATCACCTCCTGACTGGCAGTGGTGATGAGACAGTCAAGGTCGGTCGGATATGATAATTAATGATGGTCCCGTTTACCTCTCACTAGATTTGGACCTGTACCCCTTCGGGTCCGGCATTGAAGCATACGTTTGAATGTAATCATGGCGCGGTTTTGTCGCTTGCAGTTACGGGCGGTACTATCTTCGCAGGATGCCAGGAAGGATACGTTCAGGTATTCGATCTCGACACCAAGACACTTGTCCGGACGATCATGGTCCAGGAGGTCTGCCAAAATATCATTGCGCGTTCAGGCGCCAACTTATGTTTTCCAGAACATTGACATACTGTCACTGTCCATGATTGGCCCTGAACTTTACACGTGCTCCTCGAACGGCAAGATACATGTCAGTCCTCAAAATTATCTGAAGCAGCACCGTATGCTCACCTCCATGGATCTCAGCGTTGGTCGTCCGCATTTAATTGCATCGCGTCTTGGACTGCACACGAAGGGATTGTACTTTCGTCCATTGTGACATATTTGTCAGAAGGAAATAGATTTGCCCTAGTCTCAGGTGCCAATGATGGGTTTGTCAAGGTAGGTCATCCATCCTCGTTCCTGAATCTCGTAACAAAATATGTTCAGATATGGGAGATCGACTTGCCATCCAGAAAAATATCTGCTCCTTCCTCGGAAAGTTGTCTGCCTCAAGCCGATGACGATGGTACGCACCTTGCAACGTGCACAGTGCATCATTTACACTTTACGCGCAGACGTCATGACCTATGCGCTACCGATCTTCGTCTCTATCCCCAGTGTTAGTTCTGATCCTTTGCGTCGCGAAGACTGTCGCCAAGCAGCTATTTGGTTGAATAAGTGCCTGCACCAGCTCGGTGGGGACTCGACACTAGTAAATCATGCTTGTATCAGATGATCTGTGATCACATTTTGACCCTGAACAGTTGCCTACTGGAGAGAGTACAAGTCCAATCGTCTTGTCAACATTCCACGGAACTCAGGGCAAGCACCTAAAGCCTCGGATATTGTTCTATGGGTAAGTTAAGCCCCCCTTTTTTTGCTCGTCTCGCACTGTAAGCTCTTCAGGCATTACGACGTCATATCTGCTCCCCGTGAGGGCTGGCACTCTGACCCGTTCACCGTGTCGGGCAGGAACGGATACCTCTACGGTCGGGGCGTCTCAGATAACAAGGGCCCTATCATGGCGGTAGCATGTGCTGCAGCCGAATTGTTACGGAAGCGCGCCCTTGGTGTCGACCTGGTATTCCTAATCGAGGGCGAGGAAGAAGCAGGAAGCGCCGGATTCATGGACGCTGTTTTGGCGCACCAGGTTTGACGCCATCTCCTTGTATACTTTCGACATACTCATCCTATCAGTCTCAAATTGGCCACATCGATGCTATCTTGCTGAGGTACCCTCCCGACATACGTTCATAGAGTTTCCCTCATCCCTTCATATGCAGTAACTCTACCTGGATCACCGAGTACCCGCCATGCATCACGTATGGTTTGCGTGGGGTTGTCCATGCCACAGTAGAAGTATGTCCTTTGGCTGTTGTCGCCGTTATCCCTCTAGACATCTCTTAGATCGCCAGTGGCGCTCCCGATCAACATTCTGGCATTGAAGGAGGAGCCGCGGCAGAACCAATGTTTGATATGTATGTGCCACGTCCGGCGGCGCGACCACGTTTTGATGTTCATCTCTAGGATTCGGTTGCTCGCAACGCTGACGGACGGCCAGCGCAAAGTTGCACTCCCTGGTTTTTGTGCGTCATCGTGCGCTTACGGTCGCTCACTTCGTGCTAAATTAGAATTTCAGACGACAGTGTTCGCCCTCAGACTGAAGATGAAAAGCAACTTTACGAGTTGTTGTCATCAGTAACGCACAGTCCCGCTTCGGTCCTCTCCTCACGATGGCGTGAGCCCTCGCTGACGGTCCACAACATTTCAGTCTCGGGCCCTGGGAGTAAGTCCTACGACTCGCCGCCACGCGTCGTATTCATGGATCTACAGACCCAACCGTCATCCCCGGGAAGGTAACGACCAAACTCTCGCTACGCATCGTGCCAGACCAAGATCTCGAGATTGTCTCGCGCGCCCTCGTCACCCACCTCAACACGTCCTTTGACGTCTTTCAATCGCCAAACACGCTTTCAGTACGTCTTTCCCACTCTTGAGCGAACAGATCCCAGCTCAGATGTGCTTGGCAATGTTAGGTCACCATCGATCATACCGCCGACTGGTGGCTTGGCGACCTTGACGACCCGTGGTTCAAAGCGCTCGAAACAGCCGTTCGCGAGGAATGGGGCGTCCAGCCCCTACGCATCCGTGAAGGCGGCGTACGTCCCCGTCGTTCCTTGATGGCCATCGCTAACCCGCCCAGTCTATCCCCTCCGTACCCTGTCTCGAAAAAATGTTTCAATGCCGCGCACTCCACCTCCCGCTCGGCCAGAGCTCGGTACGTATCTGGATCGCCTCGCATGAACTGCGCGTTGCTCACTGGCGCCACAGGACAGTGCCCATCTACCCAACGAACGCATCTCGCTCGCCAACCTTCGGCGGGGCAAGTCCGTTCTCGAACGTTTCTTGACCAAGGTTGCCGGCACGTGTGTGGAGTCATAGACATTGCCTTTTGTCTGTCGTCGTCGGTCTTAATTCGAGTGTGTTGTCATGGATGTCGTGGATACGCGTTCCCATCGGCCCGGCGTCTTTCTCTCGGACGGGCGGAAACGACACACGGCTAATCCAAACGCCAACATTCGATTCCCCTTGGACATATGAACATTAACTAGTGATACGCTGGCTTAACCAAAAAGAGAAAAAAAAGTGGGGGGACGACAAGCATAGTAGACATGGAAAGCGGTGGTAATTATGAGCATCGAATGGAAAGAAATAAAAGAAAATTCTAGTTGCACATGGCGCCACGTACGCGTGCGCAGCAGTCGTCACAAGGTGCAGGCCAGCCCGTCGTTGCAATTTTTTTAAGTACACATGTCACAGCGGTCGACTGCGCCATCCTGCCTCCGCCTTTTTCCCCTCCAATTCTACGGCAAGAGGCCGTCCCGTTGACCGCGTCGCAATAACGAGCCAGGGTTGGCCGTCGCGACCTACCTAAGCATCTAGAAATGCATAAATAAGGCACCAACAGAACCCGGCTTCACAAGAAAGAACAAAAAAAAAGAGACCGAATAAAGGAACTACACGGATAAAGATACCAGCGAGAAAGGGGGTATAGAGGAATGCTGTCCGCATAATGATGACAAACAAAACCAAAAGAAAGAAAGAACTTGTTCACCAGTTCATGGTGCTTTCCCGTAGGATAGGTGTAGAAATGGTGCCCGGCTGAATCGGGCGACGTTCCCGCATGTTTGTGACGTGGTGATCATAGCCTTCGTCTGCACGTGTCGGTTGGTAACCCCTCAAGCTATCCTCGGCGTAGTAGAAACTCCTCCGACGTTGCTCGCCAACACTGTCTCTATCAAATTCTTGACCCTCGGGTCGAACCCCAGCGTATTCGGTGTGGTCGGATAAACGTCTATGGGCAGTGGCGTTTCGTCTCTTGTAAGCCTTGTAGCCGACGTATGCCACGATTATGATCGCTATAGCACCGAGGGAGCTGACAACGCCGATGATCGCGTCTTGGCGAACATTGGATCCGCTGGATGTTGAGCTAGACGTACTACTTCCTCCGGGGGAGGGACCTGTGAGCGCGTTTAACTGTAAGCTTGGGTCGACACACGCTGCCAGTGCCGCTTGAATTTCTCCAGACTGGCCGGTATAGAAAGCAGAGTTCACGTTGGAGATCAGGCTAGCAAGCGCATCAACCTTGTCACTTGGCATGTAACCCTGCCAGATCGTTCCAAGCATGTCAATATCCGCCGGCCCGGTGTACGACGAGGGTTCATATGCGAGCAGCTCGTAGTTTGGCACATCGCTGACTGTAGTAATGGAGTTGGTTCGGTGGACGATCGAGCAGTAATTTATCTGAAACGTACCAGGAATACCAAGAGCTGTGGCGATGACCACTGGGAAGTAAGAGAAAATTTGTGCTTGAGAATCTGACGTTGTCGCCACGAATGGCCAGCCGAGTGAACGGTTGAATAGGATGTTGACCATAGTATCATTATCGGGAAGTGCATTGATATCCAGTACTGGTTGCGGCAAGATAGCTCGAGGCAATCCACTAGGAAGGGGAGCCTCGGTCGGGGCTGCCGTGGAAGCTGCCGATTGCGATAAAAGGGTCGTTGCGGGTTGATCAGGATCAGAGATCGTCGGCGTAGTTGTAGGTGATGCACTGTTGAGCAACAGCGAGGACACCGTGGACAAGTAATTGTAGTTGGAATTACTTGAAATGGAGCTGCTGGTAGAAGCCGCAGATGTGACGGAGCTGATCCTGGTAGCATTCGGAGAAAGACCCGTGGAGGCAAGACTGCTGGTAGGGAAGCTAATCACAGTCGAAATGGGGTAGGAACTTGTGGGAACGATTGAACTTGTAAACAAACAGTTAGTACGGCACACTGGATGGTGATATGCTTTACGCACTTGGTCGGCGTCCAGGTCGTGCATCCAAATACACCCAATACAGCACATGAGGTGGTCGGCGTGACACTCTCGGTAGCGGTAGGAGTGTCGGTCGCCGAGGATGTAACGCCACAGCCAAGACCAAGAGGGTCCCAACAAGACGAGGTTGGCGTGGCGGATGGCGACTCGCTCGCTGGCGTGGTCGATGGCGCAGGGCAACCGATCCCAAGACCCAGAAGCCCGCTACAAGCGTCCGTTGCACTAGGTGTAGGCGAAGGGGTTGGCGTTGGCGTTGCGGAGGTAGCCGGCTGATCGGACTGTGACGGGGCTGATGATGATGATGAGGCAGAACATCCGATGCCCAGTCCAAGGAGCCCATCGCAAGAAGAACTCGTCGCCGGCGGTGCAGACGAAGCAGAAGCAGTATCCGTTGGAGAGGGCGCGGCGGTCGTAGCAGGGCTACTCGATGACGCCGGACACCCGATTCCCAGACCAAGGAGACCATCACACGAAGACGTCGGGGCAGGCGTCGCGTTGGCCGTACTCGTTGGCGTTACAGAGGCTGCAGGGGTCGTGGAAGGGTCGCTCGAAGAAGCAGAGCAACCAATTCCTAGACCTAAAAGACCATCACAGGAGGACGTTGGAGAAGGGGACGGGGATGGGCTCGATGATTGGCTCGATGGCGCCGCGGAGGGTGGTGCCGACGTCGGTGTGTTGCTCGACGAATCAGAGCAACCGATCCCTAGACCAAGGAGCCCGTCGCAAGAAGACGAGGGCGCAGATGAGGGCGCAGACGAGGGAGACGCGCTACTGGGCTGGCTGGTGGGCGTTGGCGAGGCAGAGGGCGAAGCAGATGCCGGTGTATTGCTCGACGAAGGAGAACAGCCAAGCCCTAGACCTAAGAGACCGTCACACGACGACGACGACGACGTCGCAGAGGGCGAAGCAGACGCGGGCGTCGCAGACGTGGGCGCAGGCGTGCTGCTCGAGGGCGCCGAACAACCAAGCCCTAGACCAAGTAACCCATCACAAGACGACGACGCGGAAGCCGAAGAAGTCGGAGGGGAAGAGGCACTCTGCGTCGTTGGTGCGGAAGTCGTCGCTGGGGTCGAAGACGGCGCGCAACCGAGTCCTAGACCTAGTAGCCCGTCGCAAGAAGAGGTTGGTGTTGATGAAGCAGATAAATAAGTCGACGTGGCAGAAAGAATTGACGAGGTTGCATGGACAGAGGAGGTCGTCGTTGGGTCGTTGACGAGACCGTCGACGACGTTGCCTAGGCCATCTGGACGAGGGTAAGCGGATGGAAACGAGAAAGTGGGATACGAACCGAGGAGACCGTCTCTGTGCTTGAAAGCCAAGGAACGCCTAGCATGCGAATTGGACAAGGAGGAGCGGGAAGCATCGACAAAGGCGACGAGGAGAGGGAGAAAAAAAAGGGTTCGAGAAGGATACATGTATGTTACTGTGCTGGAAAGCAGGACAGCCAGACGATGCCAGCTAACGTATAACGAATGTGAATCGCTGCAGAGAGCAGCTGGATTGGAGGAAGATTAATGAACAATAGATTTCAAGTGTTCCTCGGCGTCGCTGGGAGCCTGCAGGGTGAACGAGCTCGACGTTGGCGACAGCGTTGAAAACGACGACCAAGGAAACGGACCAACTGCGGAAAAAAAGGGTAATACGACAACAAAGATCACTCGCGATTCATCACACGGTAACTAGCCGCGCCAAAATTACGACTAGCTCAATCTCACGAATTTATATACAGTCTTAGTACTGAGTTGCATTGGCATGTGGACATATGAAACACGACGCTGATCGATTCGGAAATAACAACCACTAGATGAAACCAATCTGCAGCTCTCTGTCAGCGCTAAACTCGCCGTCATCACAACAGCACACTTCACCTTGTTGGCAACATCCAGCGCGTCATGATCAGCTGCGAGTCGGACATATGCCTTCTTCTTCCCATCCGGTCTGAATACCCCTCAGCGTCGATCCGATCATACTAATGATGTACATGAACATACCGGATGAGCGTGTTCACTTTGGCAGCCCGCACGTCGTACAGCTTCTTCACCGCATCCTTGATCTGTCGCTTGTTCGATCGAAGGTCCACAATAAACACCAGCGTGTTGTGCTCCTCAATCTTTTTCATCGCGCTCTCCGTGTTCAACGGTCTGCATCCAAGTCAGCACAGCGACAGAACCTCACTCAACACCACCCACGAGACGATTGTCCGGAACTCGTCCATGCGGGGTGCATGAGGAATCGATTTCCGTGGGTACTTGGGGTTGCGACGGAGCTTCAACGTCTTTGGTCGGCGAAATGTCACTGAGAATCGGGGCTTGCGTGATGAATGTCCGTGCACGCCCTGGAGAGCAGCTTTTTTGGCGGCCTTGGCCTTGGCGTCCTTTGCGGGGGCTGTCATAGACCATTAGTCGTAACAGTGTACAAGGCAGACCACGACCTACCTGCTGCCTTGCCCTTGGTCGTTTTCGTGGTGGCCATGTCGGATTCCGAGTCTAGGAAGTAGCGTTAACGTCGGTGTAATGTGTACCAGCCCGCCAGTGCCCTGTGCCATCCCGACCCTGCTACATCCAACCAGACCTCATCCGATCCACCTTCGTCACTCGTTCTTTGGGTACCAAACGCATACAGGACACATTGACGGGCCAGCTGTACAGCGCAACAATGAGATTGGATACCTACCTTGATGAGATTGGGCCTTGTTCGTCGAGGAGGGTGTAGGCTGAACTTGGTCGCGTTCTCTTTCGCATATTGCCGAATCCCATCTGGTGGCTGTGCAAACTCCTACACACTACTTGGATTGCAAACATACAAGACGATAGCGAATAACAATATTAATAACACCCACAACACGCGTTCACTGTGCCTGCGCCTCCTGAAACCCAAAAATATGATCAGCATCATCATCACAGCACCACCAACAAGGTAACACCGCACCTGATCCACAAACTCCATCGCCTCTTCCCGCTTGATACTCCGAATCGAACTCACTTTTTGATTGTTGAACAGCACACCGTAAAACTTGTCGGCGGTGACCAGCATCTCCGGCCGGAACGTCGTCGTGATGAACTGGGCTGTGCCTGAGAGTGACTTGATCATATCTGGAAGGTGGGGCTGAGAGTGGGAGCGAGAAGCAAATGCAGTCGACTTACTCGCGACGGCCGTGCGGTATTGCGCGTCCAGATTGGCATCAATCTATGGACGCCGTGATGAACGGCTAATTATCTACTATGGAACATCCATACCTCGTCAAACAGATAAAACGGTGCAGGATCACATTTCTGTATCGCAAACACTGCCGACGAAACGGTCAGTTCTCATCGAGATCGGAAAATAGACCCCATACCTGTAGCCAGGGCGACGAGGGACTTTTGACCACCGGATAATTGTTGTATCCGTAAACCCTCATCGACTTTCGAGTTGAATGAGACCTACAAACGAACTCGGCATCCGTCGTCAGCACTCTGGCGGATGACGAACCTTGATCGCAACTCCGGTGTAATTGTCTATCGTGCTCTGCTGTGTGTCATCCGCTTCATCCATCGCTTCTTCATCCTGATTGACATGAGTACAAGGGACGAGTGACGAAGCAAGGGGTATCTCGACTGACCTGGTCTATTCGTCGTTGAATGATCAATCTACCCCGACCGGCAGGCACCAAAATCTCAAACACCTCCTCAAAGTTACTCGCCACCTGCTTGAACGTCCGCTCGATCGCCTCGTCTTTTCTTTGGTCCAACACTTGCACGAGCTCCTCGATCGATGCTGCCGAGTTATCCAGGTCCTCGCGCCGCTGCAGGAGCTGGTCGCGTTGCTTTGTGAATGAATTGTATTGCTCAAACGCCTTCTTGTTGACGTGAGCAAACTTTTTCAAGCCCTCATTGACGCTATGGAGCTTCTTGACCAACTATCGACACGCCATGTCAGCCGACCTACACGTCGAAAGACGGATAAACAAACCCGATCGAGCTTCTCATTCGTGTATTTTTCAAATGCTTCTTCAGGCAGCACACCAAGGTCACGAATGTTGCGGTTACACTCGTCCTTGCGTGCCGATAACATCTGCTTCTTGGCAAGGTACCGCTCGGTGTTCTTTTGCAACTTGGTGACACTGCGACTGTCCTCTGATTGCTGCTGTTGCGCTTTTTCCAGGGCTGAGCGCAGCTCTTGGAACTCTGTGTTGAGTTTCTCGACGTCCTTGTCGGCGTCTGTATGCGTTCCACGTGAGAGACCTGAGGAGCAACATGACAGTAACACATACCTTGAGACCGCTTGGTCGCGGCCGTTAACGAGTTACCAAGCGATCGGAGCTCACGTCTACGCGCGTCGAGTGACTCTGCCGACGCGTCATTCCCGCCCGCAGTCTCCCCCGGAGACTCCAGTTTGACCTGTAGCTCCCGCTGTCGTCGACGGAGACTTTCATTCAACTCAATATCCACCAGGTTCTTCCGCCCGTCCAGCTGAGCAGACTCAGCACACCAACAGCAAAGTCCAAACAAAAACTTACATCCGACCGCGTTCTGCCCAGCTCGACGACCTGCCTCCGCCGTTCTTCCACCTCGATACCCAACGCATCCATCATATTCGCTTCCTCGTCCGTCAGATTCTGCGTGAGTGGGGTCGACAACTCTTCTCGATACCCCTCTGCCCGAGAGTGTGTCGTATCCAGCTCCGTCTCCAGATCCCCAATCTCCGTTTCGAGCGCGACAATACGCGCGTCCAGCCGTTCGCGTTCCTTAGTCAGCGAACTAGCGTCCCGGAGGAAATTCTCCCTCGACTCGCGTGCCTGCGCTTGTTGGAGCATCGACACCTGGATCTTGCCCGTGATGCGCGTGATCTCTTGCTCGATTCGAGTGAGCTCCGCTTTCACTTCCTTGGCGCGCTTGTCATCAGCGTCGAACTTGGTGCGCCAGGACGCGACGGCTTTGATGGCTTCGATGCGGGATCGCCGGACGTCGTGGTACCCACCTGTTAGGGCACCTTTGCGGTCGACTTTATCACCATCGAGCGTAATCGTGTTGACACCGTGGCTCTTCACGTATGCAGCAGCCACAGTTAGGTCTCGGCAGACCCACGTCTTGCCAAATACTTGCTGGAACGCCTTTTGATGGGCTGCGTCAAATCGGATCTTGTCAATGAGAGGCAGAGCGTCCTGAGCTGGTGGGATTGATGTAAGAGGCTTTGGTTTGAGGCGGTTCAGAGGCATGAAGGTGACGCGGCCCGTCTTCTCTTTCAGCATGATTTCGAGAACCTTGGAAGCCGTTTCGTCCGTATCGACGACCACGTGGAAAAGGCTACCAATGCATCTCAGCTAGCTAAAAAGTTACGTGGGTGCGTGAATTACCTGTTGCCAGCAGTGAGTTCAATAGCGGTGCTGAATGTTGGGTCTGGGATTTCAAACAGACGATATAATGGTCCGTAGACACCTTCGAGATTGTGTCTCTGTGCAATCCTATCGACAGCACGCAATCCTGAGCCAGTGTCCTAACAAGATCATCATTAATCGTGGTCCTGCTGCGTAGGTATCTATTTACCTTGTCCATCATCGAAGCAAGGTTACGCTCAGCAGACTTGAGTTCGTCCCCAGCATGAGCGAGAAGCCCACCCAACTTAGAATCTTCTCTCCAGAGCTCCTTTCGTCGCTCGCTGTGGTCGCTCTGTTGATCTTTGAGCTCCGCAAGTTGCTCACCTAACGTCCGAACTCGCTGTTTCCCATCCTCCACGCTACTCTGGATACCATCCACCCTGTGAACGACGTCATCCAGTGAGGCTTTCGTCGACGCGAGGTCTTTTCTCGTGGAGTCAAGGACAGCAGACCGAGTGTTTCGATACGCATCGAGCGCAGCTATCTCTTGTCGAAGGTAATTGTCACGTTCTGCCGTCGTTTGGAACCGCTTGACACGTCCTTGTTTCGCGAAAAGTGCATTCAACTGGGTACGTGCTTCTTCCAATTTACGCTTCTCCGAGGACTCTCTAGCACGGGCATCATTCCATCGAGGAATCAACTGGGAAAGCTCTCTTTCTTTGAGTTGGGTCTGCTGTTCCAAAGCCGCCAACTCGTTTGCAAGCTCGGTACGTCGTCCTTCCTCGTTTTCACCAGTAGATTGTAGGTCGGAAATGATACACTCCAACTCTGTGCGCGAGCGGACGAGGTCAGAGAGTTCAGATTGTGCATCTTGACGTGTTAAGTTGAGAGTTGAGAGGCTATGCTTGGTTTGAGATATTTTTTGCTCAAGACGCTACGAGGGATATGAGACACCACAAGCGAAAAGGAACGAGTCTCGCTCACCTGGATCTCCTTTTCGCGTGTATCGTACTGCTCGCGACGCATATTTGCGCCATGCACTTCTCCACGCCTTTCTTCTTCAATCTCTTCGAGTGCCTCACCAACTTCTTCCAGCTCACGTTGGTACAAGGCGTACTCGAGACAACGACGTTCCTTGTCCTTTTCCTGGAACTCGCGCAATTCTTCCTTTTCTTCCTCAAGTTCCGCCAACCGCGACTCGATGTATTCGAGCAATTCGTTGATCTTGGTGCGTTTCGCGTCTGTTTCGGCCATGATACGAAGGGACTCGGAGCGACGTTGTTCGTAAACTTTGGTTCCGGCTACTTCTTTGAGGAGAGCAAGTCGTTCATGGTCTTTGGCGTTGGTGAGCGCGGTAATCTATGATTCAGTGTCAGCATGCACAGTAAAACGACAAGGGAGGAGTGAGATACCCTTCCTTGAGGAACGATGTAATATGGATTCGATTTGCTGAACCCTGCGCTCTCGAGGAGGTTCATGACGTCTGCCTTGCTTGCGCTTTTCTTGTCAAGACTATATTCGTCCTTTTTGAGACCGATGGTCCTTCGGATGATGACATCCTCGCGCCCTGTCGGAAACCGATTGTCCGAGTTGTCAAAAATGATCTCCACTGCGGGCCATATTAGCAAGAGGGATAGAAGAGAGCGACGAGAAATACCGTAGGCCGATAGAGTAGTCGTCACCGAGACACCTTCGTGCAGAAGTGCCTGACGCTCTTCGCGGGACATTGACGTATATGCATCGGAGAGAACGAACCGAATAGCTGTCAATTTACATGAGTATCTTGCACTACATCATAGGTAGTAACACCACTGGGTGCGGACACGCAATGGAGACTCACCCGCAAAAAAGTTACTCTTTCCCGAACCATTTCTTCCGACGACCACATTGTGCCGAGGCGAGAACGGTTCTATCTGCGTCTGATCACGGTCTTGGTTGGAATGAGTAAACGCCTGGCGGCTAAGAGGAGTCACTGACAAGACTTGAACCCCCGGATCGTCAGTGTCTTGATGTACATTTCTACAAGCCTAATATGCTGGCTCGACCGTTTCGCGCGTTGCGTGGCTCAAGATCGTATAGCGGGTATTGTGCCCAGTGACGGTGCTGGTCGTAGCAAGACGCGTGACAAACGCGTGACACAATAATACATGTCACCAAGGGCACTCCTCCTTTGGTAACGAGTCATCCGTGGCAATTTCACATGGCCCTCCGGGCAACCCTGAACCCGCAAGCAAGCAAATTTCGCAGACGGACCTGTGAGAAGCTTGCAAATTAGAATGTGCTAACACAACTGAAGGAACAGTGGCAGTGTCGACAAATAAAAAGAGGTGTGGAAAATGGCACTGGCACTAGTCAGAAGGATAGAGACAAAAAGGGCCGCAGTGCGTGAACTACGAAAAGAGTCAGTTATTTCCTTCATACAATACATATTACACGATCGTCACACAACGGACGGAGGAGTCCATTAAATGAGCGAGCAAAAAGGAGTCGCAAGAAAGTGAGGGGCGAGTGTCGCTAACCGGGAAGTCTTCGGAATTACCCTTTATGGGCAAACTTTGCGGCGAATTTTTGGATTTGAGACCTGGACCCGAAAGGTCCAGGAATAAAATTGAAGTCTTCAAAGCACATATGACCATTACTCCAACGATCTCCTGCTTTATCTACTTTCTCGAGGTTCCACAGACGTTTCGGTGTTGTAATGATTCAGAGGTGGTCGAGTTTCAATTTCATTCTTGCAGTCACAGATCCACTAATCTTCCAAGTAGAAGGCACATAAGTGTTAGATGTATGTTCTTGATTTGCGTACTGCAAGTGTGTGCGTCATGGAATTTTGGAACACTTGGGGAAGAATCTTACTATCTGGATTCCTAGTCATAGACACCGTGACAGTACTAGTGTCGAGCTCATCAACGCTCACCACAGGAGGATCCTCCAAGTTGAATATGCGCGGTGCACTGTTCACCGCCATGAGTTGTCATGTAAATCGGTACCAGATCTGATGTGAGTACTTTACTCTCGACTGAACTACTGATCGACGCCAGCATGCCTCTGGGAGTTTCAATGCTTGAGCATTCTACAAATTGGACACTGATTGCAATATTGCTCCCACCAACCATCCAAACCGACGTCAACGTAGACAGAAGGTACATAAACGACCCTGCCCATCGCCTTCTCCCCCACTCAGTCTCCATCAGATGATCATGTCGCCCATCCTGTCACTCTCCCTCTTGCTTTTGCGCTCCCTGTGACTCTTTCCATCCAAACAGACGATACGACCCACTGGCGTGCTACTGGACAAGGCCATCACGAACGGCGAACACGAGGTAAGCACTCGTCCCTTCGAAGTATATCATTGTTTTTTTTTTTTTTTTTTTTTTTTTTTTCATTGTGTCGTTTTCGACGGACAACGCCCCCGAAGCCAGGCGACCGACAGTCGAGCACCTCTCCGTGTCTTGGTATGCTTGTAAATACCTGAAATATGACCTTTCGGAGTGTGAGCTGGATCTTGGAAGACGGGTGCAATGCCATCCGGCTACGAAACGCCGGATACCCCAAATCAACTGACTCCGCGTCGCCTAACTACCCACCCCATCCTGACATCGAAGAATGGCGAGGGTGATCAACAGAATGTACGGGGTGAGCACATCATGAGCACACTCTCAAAGTTACAGATTTCGAGTATCCTCGCCTAGTCCTACATTCATATTATCACCCTATTTCCTTCACCCATCATGACTCATGAGCACAGAGCTTTTCACCTCCACGGATCAAATAATAGCTTGCCACATCTTCCCTTGTCAAAGTCGTCGTACGCCTTTGCCGCTACATCAAATCCAACAATCTTCTCCACGAGGCTCGTCTCTCCCCCCACCTCTCCAAAGATGTCTTGCCTGCGGAGTAGCAGGTCGAGCGCCACGGGAAACATTGCTCGTACTGGGCAACGTCCAAAGTCCAACGATACATTCTTGTCGTACAATCCCCGGCCCGTGTAGGGCACTTGACGCCCCGCATGGACTCCCACCGAGGTTATACATCCAAACGGTCTCACCAACTCGTACGCGAGCGAAAGGGCACTGGTGTTCCCGACAACCTGTATCACAAGCATGACTAGTCGTCCCAATTCCTCCAAGACGTCACACTTACCTCCAAAACCGAATTACATCCGATGCCTTCTGTCCACTTTGTAACGATATCCTTGCTGGGTGCGATGTCGGACACCTCCAGATGACCATTTGCCTGCTTTTCATATGCTTGAGAGATCTTGGCGTATATCGCTTCCACTTTCTTTCGTCGGACTTCTGTAGGATCAATCGCGACAATGCGAAACTCGACATTTCGCGTATAGAGCATGTCGAGCAACGCGATGCACGCACACTATTCTCGTCCACAGCTGAATCAATGACGTCATCCGGCACAGCTAGCGACCGTCGACGTACCACTCCCACCGGCCCAAGACCGACGATCGCGATCGTCAATACTTTGTCTTCGGCCTTCAAGGGGACAGAAACACCATCGTCCAGTAGAGTTGCCTCCGAACTCTGAGGGTATGGTCTCGATGTCAGCATTGGCTGTGTCTTTGAGTGACTCAACGCCTGGAACGCTGCAAACACGCCCGTTGGTAAGATATCGCAGAGTAACAGTAGGGACGAGTCGGCTAGTTTCCCGATTGTCTCTTTGGTCTCCTGTACTGTATGCACAGAAGATATCTCTCCGAGATTGTAAAGCGTTCCGCCCGCACGTGGGACGCGAACGTACTGGGCTTGGCCCCCTGGGGTTTGTGGTGTTCCAAAAAGGCGGCTTTCGACACAACGGCAAGTGAAACCAACGCGGCAGTAACTAGCCAAGGTCGTGATGATTGATCGACGGAAGGCGGAATATACGATAAACGCACTGGCATTCCCCACAGGATACAGTGAACGGCGACACCACTTTATCCCCGACCTTGAGCGTAGAGTACAGTGGTGGTCGACCAGTCGCTCCCTGGTGGAAGTTCGCACCAAGGGCGACCACTTCTCCGATGAATTCATGGCCACAGACAAAGCTAGGAGATGGAGTTTTCATTTGTGAAATCGTTGGGGAACGTGCGACTCACGGATCCATCAGCCCTTCCGAGTCGGTCCCGCGATAGAGATGCAAATCGCTGCCACACAGCCCTGAAAGCTGGAATGACATGCCCAAAATTGTTCAGGAGCATGCATGCACAGATGCTAGCAGAACACATGCCTTGATTTTGACTATCGCATCGTCAGGGTGCTCTATCCTGTTTGAGGATGGTCGATTATCAGCGAGTACCGATCGGACTGTCGACTCACTCAGGAATAGGGATCTTCTCGACACGAATGTCGTATGCGGGAGGGTACCAACGCACCGCAGATTGCATTGTAGCGAATAAGGTAGTCAACGTGAGTGGTACTAACGCAAAGATCACACGGTCATAGGCCTAAAAACTTTATTATGGCCCCACAAAGTGTGTTTTCCCGGTTTTCAGCTTACTGTACTCTGATGATAACATACCAATCTGGGGCCGAGTTCTTACTCCATGAACTTTGTTGTCCATCAGTGAAATGGTTAGCTGATAAGACTCCAGGAACCACCGGCGGTAACACTCAAACCTCCAAGCGCGTTGGTAAATATGGAGCACTCCCAGGCCGTACTAATTCGCCGCGCTTCTTTAAAGGTCATGACGTGTACCAGACCAGCCACTATCTCAGTCGCATTCTCGGGTAATGTCTCGAACATGGACATGGGCCCCATCCAGGGCTTCTGGGCTGATAATGATTACACCCAAAACCCTTAGACAACCGACGTTCGAGCGGACCGCCAGGCGGCAGTCCGCGATCCGATTCATCCGAATCTCCACGAGGTCCTTCCCAAGGACGGTAATTTAAGGGTCTGTAGACCTGGCCAGACATCAAAGGTGCGTCGGTTAAAGATACATACTATCTCCGCTCTTCGCACAGATAGCGCTACTTATGTCGGCACTTATAACCACTTTCCCTTGCCTCTCCGCAGAAGTACGCCTTCACCCGGATTCACCTCGTCATGGCATCCAACGACAATGA
The DNA here is from genome assembly GCA_038090095.1 of Zangia roseola. Classification (NCBI taxonomy): domain Eukaryota; kingdom Fungi; phylum Basidiomycota; class Agaricomycetes; order Boletales; family Boletaceae; genus Zangia; species Zangia roseola. The sequence goes on from JBBPMD010000049.1 coordinate 66,645, forward strand.
AATGCTTGGCGTCGTTCTCATCGTCCGCCATGGCGACCGGAGAGGGTTCTATCAAGACCCGACGACATACACTGCAAGTCTCACACAAATCACTCCCCTGGGTAACGTAAGTTATTGAAGGGCACTAAACCTGATCTCCACTGATCTCTTGTAGCAACAAGAGTTCCAGCTGGGCGAGCTCTTGCAGTCAATCTACTTGAACTCATCCTCGTCCTCGTACATTCCTGGCGTGAGCACTGGCCTCTTTGACCAGTCTCAGGTGGATATCCGTGCAGACCTCGGTGGCGAAAGCGATGTTGTATATGATTCGTGTGTGTCACTCACTCAGGGACTTTGGCCGTCCACGGTCAATAATAACATCACCCTCGCCAATGGTTCGACAATTGTCGCTCCGCTCAATGGATACCAGGTTTGTACATTTGCCTTGCGATCCCTATCCACCGCCAGTATTAATTCAACCAAATAATATCGGGCAATCGATAGTATGTTCCAAGTAAGTCATTGGTGACACATTCTATGGTTTAAGCAGCTAATCGACGTGTCAAGTCGATGGCGTGGAACCGGATCTGGATGTCTCCCTGGAAGGATTCTTGGACTGCAATGTAAGTAGTTTCTGTTTCTTCTGTTGGAATGGTCTCAATTGGTTATAGACCTTTGACACTCATACAGCCAACTTTTACAACTCGGCAGAGTTTCAACAAATGGCGAAACAAAGCGCCGCGTTCCTTGACCTCCTTCCTCCCTATCTCGACGGTCGTTCTGTCAGTCTGGTAAACATGGTACGAAATTTTGACTTGAAGCATGCCATGCGCGTCGAGTCTGACAAGTTTGCAGTGGAACGTACGTCTGCAATGCTTCGTGTTGGGTAAAACAAGATCAACCCGTCCTATCAGATCTTTGACTATATGAACGTCAACTACATTCATAACACTACGTTTGCCGACACACTTCCTCCCACTTTCCTAGCACAAGCAAGAGCCCTCGCAAACTGGCACGAATACAACGTATTCACAGATTCGAGCGTATCAGGCATTGGAAATAGTGAGTCATTGCCATGGATGCTTGCTGGCTGCAGACGATCAAACCTCCTCGCGGTACAGTCGCTGGTCAGGCCATCGTTCCCGTCGTCCTTGACGCATTTGACAACATCGTCAACGCGTCCAACCCTGTCAAAATATCAATCACGGCCATCGCGTACAAACCCCTATTATCCTTGTTTAACATGACGGGTGTGGCAGCCGCCAACCCCCAGCTAGCTGGCATCGGTGACCGTCATTTCACGCCGTGTTAAGCTGTCGCTGATTCAGCGCGTTCGTGGGTGCTAGTTGATTATGCCTCTGCCATCGCGTTCGAGGTCCGCCAACCCAGTTCAGGCGGCGAACCTGTGATTCGGTTCAACTTCAAGAACGGTTCCGACACCGAGTTTGTGACGTACAACTTTTTGAACCGGGTGGGGGACGTCCCGCTCTCCGCGTTCATCGACGCCGTTGCGGTGAGTGCACGTTCAACCTCCTCACTTTTGTGAGCGCTAATACGCTCTGACCTGACTTGAGTTTATCACGATATCACACAATAGCCTTCGGCGGTGAATACGACAGCCGCATGGTGCAATGTCTGCCAGAATTCACAGGATAGAGGGTGCGGTGCACTCGCGTTGGCGGCACAGCAAGCCCGTTCGGCAGCCTTGTCGCCCATGAGCCTCGTTGGTGCCGGGTTCCTGGGCGCTGGATTGACGCTTGCCGTGGCCATCCTATCGTTGGCATCGTTGGCACTTCTGGGCCTGCTGAGCTTTGGGAGGAGAGTAAAGAAATGGCAGAGAACGATCGTGGATGACGATGGGGTGCGTCGTGATTTCCCAGAGGAAAGAATCCTATTGGATGCTGAACGCCGCACCGTGCAGGTCGAGCTACGACGAAGCCCGAGTAATAAAGACTCGTTAAGGACAGACATCAGCCTCGGTAAGCAGCAACATGTATCCTGAAACAACGGGGCTGGTTATTTCGATGTTATGAGCTAGGGATGTACGAAGTATTGATGTACGAAATATTGTATACTGACACGACATGGTGGTCCTTGCTAGAATGTAGATGTCCGCGTGGTGTTTTGATATTTAGTAGTCCACAGCGAATCGATCAGAGTCAGAGTCATCATCTTAATCTCCACGACCCCTGGCGTGGTGGGTTGTGTACAGAACGCACGATAGACGTTTTTGAGAAGTCGGTGTACGTTTGAGCGCAAAAGAAACACAAGACTCACGTCGTTGCTAGTACTAGATCCCCCATGAGTGGCTGCTACTTGCCTGTCTTTTACCGCCAGGACTCTGCATCCCCATGCGCACCACTCGAGGTTGCTGTCTGTCTTGACGTGTTTCATACACACGCTGCACATCCCCAGTCGCCGGTAGCTGAAAATAGCCGCCGTTTGCTTCTTGACCAACCCAGCACGGTGGAGGGACCGATCAAATGTAAGGAGATCTGAGATGGCAGTGCGCTATTCGATAGATAACGGTCCGACTCGCGTCCACGGTTCAACTTGAATGGTGTACCTCAAGCGCCATGAACAGGAGTTGGAAAACACCCCCACCATTCTTGAACCACATCAGCAATATGTCACCCCGACTGTGACGTCTGTACAGACTGTGGACAGACCCGACAGTCCGACAGTCGTCACCATCAGTAAATTCACACTGTTCTTTATTTGGCTAAATTTGGCTTAATCAACTTATAATTCGCCCAAAGCACGAAAAGTCGTTAATCCAGTAAGACACGCGACTCAATGTATGCTTAT